>JALIGW010000002.1:244609176-244739176 GCA_023053685.1 Diadophis punctatus similis | reverse complement strand
ACTTGTGACCGTTTTAGCATCCCTGTGGTCACGTGATCTACATTTGCATGCTTGACAACTGACTCACATTTATGACGGTTGCAGTGTCCCGAGGTCACGCAATCTCCTTCTGACAAGCAAAGTCAATGGGGGAAACCAGGTTCACTTAACAACCATGTTGCAACTTGAACATCTGCGGTGATTCGCTTAACACACGTGGCAAGAGAAGTCGTAAAACGGGGCAAAACTCACACTTCACATATTTCTCACTTAGGAACATAAATTTGGGGCTCCATTCTGGTTGTAAGTTGAGGAGTACCCTGTACTTGATGGAAATTCCATTCCCCATTACCGTCGTTAAGCAAGGACTGCCTGCAATATATTACAGAATATATGTAATTTTCTTTCTTTCAGTTTCAAGAAATTGAAAGAAAAATAGTTGACTTCAAAATAAAAGCAGTGCAGTTTACAGATTTACAGATTACTAGAGTTGGAAGGGACCTTGTAGGTCATCTAGTCCAACCCCCCGCTCAAGCAGGAGTCCCTACACCTACACCCTACACAGTTGTCATAGTGGATACTTATTTAGATTTCATTTTTAATTTCCGATTGACCTCATGGGCCGGATAGTTACAGCCAAAAAACCGGATGTGTAAAATTAACAGGTCTGATCTAATGCTCCTACCCCTTTTTTATATTCTTATACTAGACACAAGAACAGTTTTTTCCTGAACGCCATCACTCTGCTAAACAAATAATTCCCTCACCACTGTCAAACTATTCACTAGGCTGCATTACTATTACTATTAGTTTTTCTCATCGTTCCTATCACCCATCTCCTCCCACTTATGACTGTATGACTGTAACTTGTTGCTTGTATCCTTACGATTTATATTCATATTGATTGTTTCCTGATTGCTTACTTGAACCCTATGACAACCATTCTTGACAAATGTATCTTTTCTTTTATGTCCACTGAGAGCATATGCACCAAAGACAAATTCCTTGTGTGTCCAATCACACTTGGCCAATAAAGAATTCTATTCTATTCTATTCTATTCTATTTTTTACATGTAGTTTTGTTTTATATCTTTTAGCTTTTCACGGTAATAGTAACCTTAGACTCTGATGCATTTTCTATGCTTTTTAAATGACTGCACCCCACCCTCTTTTTGCTGGTCTACGGCCACAATAAAAATTTGATTTGGTTTGGGGAAAGAGAACGTTCTAGCAATCATCTCATGTGAACAAATGACGCTTGCAGATACCGGTAATTCTTTTAGTAAATTGGAAGTTCCGTAGAATTCTCTACGTTTTCTCTGGATTTTTCTAATCCATCAACGGTCTTATTTCTATTCTTTTTTAAGGATCCTGGACTCAGCCAGTTTACCAAACCAAACAGAAGACTCTTCAAATAAGTTCTTCCAAATGTTTTCCTTCAAGAAACTCGACCTTTTCCTTCTGAGGACATGAAGATGGCTGCCATTTCCCTCAAAACCAATTCCTCTCTTCATCTTTTTTCCAGCACAAGCCCTTAGCTGGACGTGATGTCCATCTTCCTAAACGTTATCACGCTGACTGCTTCTCTTTGCTTTTGCGTCCTCTGAATAACATAGGTCGAAATGAAATTCTGTAAAATAAAATGACTATATTGTATTGAGTTGTGCGCTTGCAATTATTTCCTTCCCCTCCCCCCAATCTTTGAAGATTGTAGTACTAGATATTTTATTTATTTATTTATTTGTGAGATTTATATACCGCCTCACAGTGCAAGCACTCTCTAAGCGGTTTACACCATTAAGCAATGTATATATTTACATTGCCCCCAACGATCTGGGTCCTCATTTTACCTACCTTGGAAGGATGGAAGGCTGAGTCAACTTTGAGCCGGTGAGATTTGAACCGCTGACCTGCGGATCACAGTCAGCTAAAGTGGCCTGCAGTACTGCCTCTAACCGCTGCGCCACCTCAGCTCTTGATATCTGGCTTGATATCTACATGACATGCAATGGTGACAGATTTAACCCATTTTTATTTTAACAGTGGAGCTAACTCAATATTTCACCAGTCCTCTCGGCTCCCCAGGCCTGATGGTGTTCAACCAGATCATGAGGGAGTTTCAGAAAGTCAAAAAGCATGAAGCCAGGCTTATTTATTTACTTAGTCCCAGTGCTCTTCAATATCTTCATAGATGACTTAGATGAGGGAATAGAAGGGGAACTCCTCAAATTTGCAGGTGATACTAAGCTGGGAGGAATAGCCAACACCCCAGAAGATAGGCTCAAGATCCAGAAGGAACTCAACAAACCTGGGTCCTATCTAACAAAATGAAATTCAACAAACCCAGGGATCAAAAATATATTGTTCTTTTTTATTTTAAATTTCCTTTTTTTATCATTTAAAGAATACCTTTATGCCACCAGGCTGGAAATTTCGGGCTTAGACAACTTAGAACTACGCCGCTTTCAGTCTGACCTAAGCGTAGTACACAAAATTATCTGCTACAATGTCCTACCTGTCAATGACTACTTCAACTTCAACCGCAACAGCACACGAGCACACAATAGATACAAACTTAAGGTAAACCACTCCAAACTCGATTGTAAAAAATACGACCAGTGCTCAATGCCTGGAATGCACTACCTGACTCTGTGGTTTCTTCCCCAATTCCTAAGAGGGCTGTAAGGGGCGTGTATAAGCGCACCAACGTGCCTGCCGTCCCTGTCCTACTGTCCCCATTTATTCGTATCCATTTCCTGTATTCATAATCATGTTTATACTTCTATATTTTAAGAGATAGATAGATAGATAGACAGACAGACAGACAGACAGACAGACAGACAGACAGACAGACAGACAACGGGGCCAATAACATGTATGGCAGTTGAGATGATTAAAGGAGTCTTGAGTTCATTTTCCCCTCCTCTCAAATCCTTGATTCTAATCCACCCAGGATTGGGTGATGACAGATGATCTAAACATTGATCCATCAATCAAAGACAAAATTACAAGAGAGGGATTCCAAATTTGGGACACCACAAAGAGAGACTGAAAGTTTCAATGAAAACTAAAGCTGCCACTTCCAGAGGAATCCACATTTCTGACAGCTGAACAATATGTAGAGTATTCAAACTTTGTTCCAGTGCAAGTTACAGATAGTCCTCAATTTTCGAACACAATTGAACCCCAAATTCCTGTTGTTAAGTGAGACATTTGTTAAGTGAGTTTTGCCCCATTTTACGACCTTGCTTGCCTCAGTTGTTAAGTGAATCACTGCCATTGATAAGTTAGTAACCTGGTTGTTAAGTGAATCTGGCTTCCATACTGACTTTGCTTGTCAGGTCACAAAAAGGGGTTCACATGCCCCCGGGACACTGCAAAGGTCATAAATACATTGCCAAGCATCTGAATTTTGATCATGTGATCAGGGGATGCTGCAACGTGTTAGAATATTCATGACTGGGAGAGCCATGTTAACAAGGTTAGCCAATGAATAGGCATAGCAACTGAATCAGCCAATAGCAGCTAACCACTTCTGAGTCTGTGCAGAGAATCGAAACTGGAACTTAAGCTTAAGGCTGGGTGGGTCTCCACTCTGCTCTGTACTCGGCACTCTCTGAACTAGAAGCTGCTTGTGTTTTACTTTTAACTGTTGCTACATTGAAGAAGAACTCTGCTAATGGTATTGTAAATATATATATTATATTATTATGTTTATAAAGAAGTTTATGAATCCAGCTGAATCAGTCATCTGTGTGTGCTTCTGGTTTTGATTTTGCAACAAACTTTAATACAACGGTCGTGTGAAAAACGGTCATAAGTCACTTTTTTCAGTACCGTTGTAACTTTGAATGGTTACTAAATGAACTGTTATAAGTCGAGGACTATATTACATGCCTAGGGAAAAAAGTCAGTTATTCCCATGCACCGAAAGCACTAATAATATTTTGTTTTGTGAAGACAAAAATGCCCAAATCCTCTTCTCTACAATCGCAGTTCAGTGAGAAGCTTCCCTTCGACACCATCATCCTCTCTGAAAAAAAAAACAATTAAATGGCCTGAGCTGTAGTGAAAGCCAGTTATATAGGGAGGTGCTCAGGTAGTCCTCGACTTACGACCGCAATTGAGCCCAACGTTTGCATCGCTAAATGAGAAATCTGTAAAATGAATGTTGGCCCATTTTGTGACTTTCCTTCCCATGGTTTTTAAGTGAATCATTGCTGTTGTTAAGGCCAGTACCACGATTGTTAAGTCAATCTGACTTCCTCATTGGCTTTGCTTGTCGGAAAGTCGCAAAAGGGGGATCGTATGATCACCGGGACACTGTGACTGTCATAAATGTGAGTCAGTTGCCAAACCTTGGGATTTTGAACATGTGACCATAGAGATGCTGCAACAGTCGTGTGGAAAACGGTCGCAAGTCACTTTTTCTGCAACCAGAAATCCCCGCCAGAGACTCCCTGGGACGGCAGGTTGACAAAGGGGGTGCAGAAAGTCTCCCCACCTGTCAAGTAAAGAAACAAGAAACAACGGAGGGAAACTAATCAAGGAGAGAAGCAACCTGGAATTAAGGAGAAACTTTCTAACATTGAGGACAATTAACCAGTGGAACAGCTTGCCACCAGAAGTTATGGATGCTCCATCACTGGCGGTTTTTTAAGAAGAGGCAGAATAACAGAGTTGGAAGGGACCTTGGAGGTCTTCTAGACTGGACAGTCGCTTGTCTTAGATGGTATAGGTTCTCCTGCTTGAGGAGGAGGTTGGACTAGAAGATCTCCAAGGTCCCTTCCAACTCTATTCTGATATAGAATAGAATAGAATAGAATAGAATAGAATAGAATAGAATAGAATAGAATAGAATAGAATAGAATAGTAGAAGAAAAGAAAATTGGATCGAGGAAATAAGAGAACAAAAAATTGAATTAAGACCAGAATTATTTCTTTTGGGAATAATGAAAGAAAATATGAGAAAGGAAATTTATTATATCATACAACAGATAACAACGGCAGCGAGAATTACATTTGCACAGAATTGGAAAAAAGATAAGAATCCCTCGAACGCTATGATTGTAAAAAAGGTGCTAGAATGTGCAGAAATGAGCAAACTAACTATGGAACTGAGAGAGAGGGGGGAAACAGGGTACTATGTGTGAATTAGGATAAGAATGAAATGTAATAAGAAATGTGATAAGAAAAAATGTGACAGATGTAACCTTAAATTTTAATGGTTGTAAGATAATGTATATAATGTATATATGCGTATAAAATTATTGTATAATAGGTAATAGTGTAGATAATGAATAGGTAAAGATTAAAAAATGTTTAGGTATAAAACAATAGCCATAACTAGGAAAATGTAGAATTGGGAAGAAAAGCCCGATGAGGTAAAGCTGTATTAGTGGAATTATATTTTATGTATATGTGATTTATATGTTTGTTTTGTATGTTGTTTTGTTTTTAACTTGGAAAATTGCAAAAACAATTATTTAAAAAAGAAAAGAGAAAAGAAAAAAGAAAAAAAGAAAAGAAAAGAAAAAAGAAAAAAAAAGAAAAAAGAAAAGAAGAAAAAAGAAAAAAGAAAAAAAAAGAAAATAGAATCTGGAAGGGACCTTGGAGACTGATCGATTGGAATCGCGGGGAGGGGGAGCCTGTCTTTCCCAGACCGGCGCCCCCTTCCCTGCAATTGGTCGCGCTGCAAGGGCCCCGCCTCCCCTCCCGCTGCTGCACTTCTCCAATCGCGGGGATTCTACCCACGTGGTCACTTTGCATTTTCCAAAGCTCGAAAAGGGGCCGGACCGGAAAGAGCGAATTCCTTCCCCCACCCTCATCCCGCAAGTCTTCTCCAGGAATCGCTGCATCGCTCGTTTTAACCCTTAAAAGAACCGGCAGATTGGAGACCAGTGCCAAGGCTGCTGGCTTGGACACGTTCCGGGTCGATGTTGTTGGCAGCGTTTCCGTTCAGTAGCGTAACACTAGAGCTGCCGATTTACGGGGGGGAAATTGCAGTTTCCTATTAAAAGTAAACCCTTTCTGGCAGTACCCCAAATTAAATATATAATTTGGGGTACTGCCCAAATCTGAAATGGTATATATAGGATCTCCTGCTTGAGCAGGGGGCTGGACTAGAAGACCTCCAAGCTCCCTTCCAGCTGTATTCTGATTCTGAATATTGTACCGGTAGTCAAAGCCAATTATATAGGGAGGTGCTCAATTTTAATTCTGCAGGTACTCTTTGACTTAAGTCCACAACTGAGCCCCAAATTTTCGTTTCTAAACAAGACAGTTGCTAAGTGAGTTTTGTCCCGTTTTACGACCTTTCTTGCCACAGTTGTTAAATGAATCACTGCAGCTGTTACATTAGTGACACGGTTGTTAAGTGAATCTGGCTTCCCCACTGATTATCGGAAGATTATAAAATGGGATCAACTGAAACCCCCCAGGATACTGCAACCATCATAAATATGAGTCAGTTGCCAAGTGTCCGTATTTTGATCATGTGACCATGGGGATGCTGCAACTGTCGTGTGAAAAATGATAGGTCAGTTTTTTCAGTGCCATCGTCACTTCAAATAGTCACTAAATGAATGGTTGTAAGTCGAAGACTCTACAGTATAAGGCTGATAAAGCAGATTTCTTTCTGCAATCTGAGCTCTTCAGAAGATAGATTTATTTATTTATACCCCGTTTTTATTATTTTTTTAAATAAATAATTCAAGGCAGAGTACACAGCTCCCTTTTTCTTCCTATTTTCCCTAAACAGGTTGGGCGGAGAAAGAGTGTGTGATCAAAATCACACCCCGGGCAACAATTCCCAGAAATACCAGGGAGTTTGGCTGATATTAACTGTTAAAGGAGAAGGGGGGGAATCAACCCCCCCCCGTAGAGGTCGATGGATCTTTGGTTCCCTTTTGTTTGTTTTTGTTTTTATTTATTTGTCAAGTACATGTTGGTAATATACATAGATAAAACATTGTTTGTATACATAAGATGGGTACTGATAAGCGGGAACATTAGGACAGGGATGGTAGGCACGCTGGTGCACTTATGCACGCCCCTTACTGACCTCTTAGGAATCGGGTGAGGTCAACAGTGGACAGTCTAAGGGTAAAGTTTTGGGGGTTTGGTGACGAAACCACAATGTCAGGTAGTGAGTTCCAGGCATTTACCACTCTGTTGCTAAAGTCATATTTTCTACAGTCAAGTTTGGAGCGGTTCACTTTGAGTTTGTATCTGTTATGTGCTCGTGTATTGTTGTGGTTGAAGCTGAAGTAGTTGTTGACAGGAAGGACGTTGTAGCAGATAATTTTATGAGTTATGCTTAGGTCGTGCCGAAGGCGACGTAGTTCTAAGCTTTCTAAGCCCAGGATTTCAAGTCTGGTTGCATAAGGTATTCTGTTGCGAGTAGAGGAGTGGAGGATTCTTCTTGTAAAGTATCTCTGGACACTTTCTAATGTATTTAATGTATTTTGAAGTCATTCTCATTAGAAAATAAAACCGAGATTCAAATCTAATGAACAAAATATTTATTTCAGTAGAAAAGTAATAAAAAGAATCCTTAGTAAACTACATCTTATCAGCTAATGAAAAAGTCACGTCTGCTTTCAGCAGAAATGGCGGAAGAGAGGGAAGGAGGAAACTTCTGGAATGCAGGCATGCGTAATAGAACATATCATACGTCTGCTTGACCATAAATACAAGAAACAGTAGATCTGCACAACTGGCAATATTCACATCGTGACATTAACTGAGAATTCTGGGAGCTGTAGTCCCAATAGATTGGAGGAGGTTCAGATTGGGAAAAGCTGTTGTATATCCTCTTTATGTCCCAGAGCCACTACATCCGCGTTCATTATGACACAGCCACAAGGCTGGAGGTAGGGGGAGTTGATGTTGAGGGTGCCGCGTGGATGCTTCAGAAGGGCTGAGAGAGAAAAAATTCTCAAAATTCTGAGTCAAGGTTCCCAGAATTCTCAGGGAATCAGAGGTCTCAGGGAATTCTGGGAGTTGAAGTCCATGCTTCTTAAAGTTGCTAAGGTCAAGGGACTCTGCGGTAAAAGAAGGGCAATAGACAAGAAGTTGGGAATGTAGAAAACCAGACCTATGAGGAAACGGGGAAGTGCTGGGGATGTTTGGACTGGACCAAACTGGGAGTGAAGAGCAGTTGCAAGACCTCTAAGGAGAACAGGACAAAGAGCAACCAGGATGATTAGGGGACTGGAGGCTAAAACATGAGATGAACGGTTGCAGGAACTGGGCATGGCTAGTCTAGTGAAGAGAAGGACCAGGGGAGACAGGATAGCAGTCTTCCAATATTTGAGGGGCTGCCACAGAGAGGAGGGAGTCAAGCTATTTTCCCAAGGCACCTGAAGGCCGGACAAGGAATAATGGATGGAAACTGATCAAGGAGAGGTTCAACCTGGAAATAAGGAGAAATTTTCTGACAGTGAGAACAATCAACCAATGGAACAGCTTCAGAAGTTGTGGGAGCTTCATCCCTGGAGGCTTTCAAGGAGAGACTGGGCTGCCATTTTGTCAAAAATGGTGTTTAGTCTCCTGCTTAGGTGGGGGGGGGGTTGGACTAGATGACCTACAAGGTCTCTTCCAACTCTGTTAATCTGTTAAACGTACCCCAGAAGGCAGCCTTATTTGTTTTATTTCTTTTACTTAATTAATTAATTATTTTAAATTATTGTAGCTGTTTTGGATGGAAATTAAAGACAGTTCCAGATGAGGGTCCTTAATGGCCCCCAAAGATGACAGGGGCGACTTCCCTTTTAAACAGCCTTCAAGCCAAGGCTGGGCCACTCTCTGCCAAGGTGGCATCAGCTGAATAGCCTCCAAGGGCTCATTCCCCAACCTGGTGCTCCCTGAATGGATCCCTCCAGGGAATAGGGGAGAATAAAGAAATGGCGGCCATCTTGAGGACAGCAGCTTAGCCTCTGATTGCAAACCCAGGACTTGGGAAGAAAGTGGATCAAGTATTAGTAGTCCTTGACTTACGACCACAACTGAGCCTAAAATTTTCGTTGCTAAGCGAGACAGTTATTAAGAGTTTTGCCTCATTTTACGACCTTTCTTACCACAATTGTTAAGTGCATCACTGCAGTTGTAAAGTGAATCCGGCTTCCCCATGGACATTTGCTGGTCCGAAGGTCACAAAAAGTGATCCCCGGGACACTGCAACCGTCATAAATACATGTCGGTTGCCAACAGTTCAAATTTTGATCCTGTAGTAGCCCCAGGGATGATGCTGCAATGGTTCTAAGTGTCAAAAGCGGTCGTAAGTCCCCTTTTTTCAGTTGTAACTTCAAACAGTCACTAAACGAATGGTTGTAAGTCGAGGACTTCCTGTATATTGGATAAAGGGTGTGTGCGTGATTTCTTTATTCCATCCCCCTCCCAAGTTTGCCAATTGCAATCATTTGCTCCCCCTTTCTCACTACCTTCCCCCATCCCCAAATGCCTTCTTTGGCATAGACATAGACATAGAATTCTTTATTGGCCAAGTGTGATTGGACACACAAGGAATTTGTCTTTGGTGCATATGCTCTCAGTATACATAAAAGAAAAGATACTTTTGTCAAGAATCATGAGGTAAAAAACACTTAATGATTGTCATAGGGTACAAATAAGCAATCAGGAAACAATCAATATTAATATGAATCGTAAGGATACAAGCAATCAGTTACAGTCATACAGTCATAAGTGGGAGGAGATGGGTGATAGGAATGATGGGAAGACTAATAGTAATAGTAACGCAGCCTTAGTGAATAGTTTGACAGTGGTGAGGGAATTATTTGTTTAGCAGAGTGATGGCGTTTGGGGAAAAACTGTTCTTGTGTCTAGGTGTCTTGGTGTGCAGTGCCCTATAGCGTTGTTTTGAGACAGTTTATGTCCAGGATGTGAAGGGTCAGTAAATATTTTCACGGCCCTCTTTTTGACTCGTGCAGTATACAGGTCCTCAATGGAAGGCAGGTTGGTTCCTATAGGCAGCCCTCGAGTTACGACTACAGAATAGAATGGAATAGAATAGAATAGAATAGAATAGAATAGAATAGAATAGAATAGAATAGAATAGAATAGAATAGAATAGAATAGAATAGAATAGAATAGAATAGAATAGAATAGAATTCTTTATTGGCCAAGTGTGATTGGACACACAAGGAATTTGTCTTTGGTGCATATGCTCTCAGTGGACATAAAAGAAAAGATACATTTGTCGAGAATGGTTGTCATAGGGTTCAAGTAAGCAATCAGGAAACAATCAATATGAATATAAATCGTAAGGATACAAGCAACAAGTTACAGTCATACAGTGATAAGTGGGAGGAGATGGGTGATAGGAACGATGAGAAAAACTAATAATAATAGTAATGCAGCCTAGTGAATAGTTTGACAGTGGTGAGGGAATTATTTGTTTAGCAGAGTGATGGCGTTCGGGGAAAAAACTGTTCTTGTGTCTTGGTGTGCAGTGCTCTATAGCGACGTTTTGAGGGTAGGAGTTGAAGCAATTTATGTCCAGGATGCGAGGGGTCAGTAAATATTTTCACGGCCCTCTTTTTGACTCGTGCAGTATACAGGTCCTCAATGGAAGGCAGGTTGGCAGTAATTGTTTTTTCTGCAGTTCTGATTATCCTCTGAAGTCTGTGTCTGTCTTGTTGGGTTGCAGAATCAAACCAGACAGTTATAGAGGTGCAGATGACAGATTCAATAATTCCTCTGTAGAACTGTATCAGCAGCTCCTTGGGAAGTTTGAGCTTCCTGAGTTGGCGCAGAAAGAACATTCTTTGTTGTGCTTTTTTGATGATGTTTTTGATGTTAGATGACCATTTTAGGTCTTGAGATATGATGGAACCTAGAAATTTGAAGGTCTCTACTGTTGATACTGTGTTGTCTAGTATTGTAAGAGGTGGTAGGATAGGAGGGTTTCTCCTCCCATTCTACCACCTCTTGAGCCTCATTGGCTCAAGAACTCCCAATGCCAGCCTCTTTCCAAAGGCAATTCATATAACTTACAATGAAAAAGGGGGGGGGGAGGGAAGGCATGGACTCTTGAACTTTGCTGTCCCCCCTCCCATTTATTTCCTTCCTTCCTTCCCCTCCCTCCAATCCCCTTCCTCTCTAGGCAAGGAGAACTCTCTCAGTTCGAAGACCACCGTGCCAGAAGAATGGAGCCATCGAGATGAAGCGGCTAGAGAGGAGGGATAAGGGGGTGGATAATAAATCAAAGGGATGGAGGGGGTGTGTCTCTTCCTGTCCAGCCCACGAACAAAATATGAAAGCTAAGTGAGCTTCCTTTGGCTGGAACAGAGAAGGCGGACCTGTAAGTCCAGGGCGGGCAGAGCGGGAGCGTGCATGGAAACTATAATGCAAATTTAGTAATACAGAAAGTTTGTTTGATTGTTGGATCGATTGTGATTGATTGATATTCCCCCCCCCCCAGTTCTCCAGAGTGCTTTACAATATATGTGATTGGTGCAGATTCGTCGTTCGGCACCACGTGCATGAAGACAGCAGCTGGGGGAAATCCCTTTGAAACAGTGACAAACAAGTTGCTAGTCCTTATGGATGGGAATCTTGGTTCAAGTGGGCGTGTGCAACGCTCTGGAGCTGGCTTCAATGGGGTTTTACTGTCATTTCTGGCCCGTTGCTGAGATATTGTAGTTGTTGTTTTTTCTATAGCTCTTTCTTGCAGGTTACACGGTGTAAAATTTAAGGGCACGCTGAATTCGACTTACTACTGATTGTTTCGTGACCGTTCCAAGTTACGATACTGAAAAAAGTGACTCGTGACTGCTTTTCACACTTACGACCATTGCCGCATCTCCATGGACAAATGATGAAAATTCAAACGCTTGGCAAACTGATTCACATTTATGACAGTGGCCGTGTCCCCGGGTCACGTGATCCCCTTTTGCGACCTTCTGACAAGCAAAGTCAATGCGGAAACCAGATTCATTTCAAAATCATTAAGTTACTAACAACTGCAGTGATTCACTTAACAACTGTGGCAAGAAAAGTCATAAAATGGAGCAAAAGTCACTTAGCAACTATTTAGCTTAGCAACAGGATTTTTGGCCTCAGTTGTGGCTGTAAAACAACTTTAGAATGGTGTTTCTCAACCTTGGCAACTTCAAGATGTGTGGACTTCAACTCCCAGAATTCCCCAGCCAGCTTGAAGTTGCCAAGGTTGGGAAACACTGTGTTGGAAGGACGATGGAGCGGAAGCGCGAAACAAATCTATAGCATCTTCCTTCCTAGACGCAGCCAAAGATGTTGAAAAGACACAGAAGTGATCTTATAAGAGAAAAGGCAGCGATTTGGGTACCTTAACGTATTGCTTTATTTCTTTCTCTCCTAACAGAAACATCACTTGGTGGGAGAAAAAGCTCCCGTTCTGTGCCACCCGCCTCAGTCCACCAATCAAAAGTCACAAAGAATTCGCTGAACTTCTTCAGTATCTTTTTTTCCATCAGGCTTTAAGTTCTGCAGTCCAGACCCTTCGTCCTCTTGGTGAAAGGTAACCAGTTCTAGGAAAGGAAATGTCCACCAAGCAGAACAAGATGTCACCTCCACATTCAGACCCTCGGTCTCCAGAGCGCAAGGTGACAACCGTCATCAAAACGGAGAATCAAGAATGGCCTGGAATTCAGACGTCCGGCAGGGAGGTGGGCTTCCCTCGAGTCATGCAGGTGGGGACCATCGGGGCGTCTCTGAAAAAGCCCGCACCCCAGGAACCGGAGAAGGGGCTGTCCGAATGCTGGGAGGCTCAATGGCAGGCATTCCTGCACACCATGCAGTCCTCACCTTCCGGATGGGGAAATGCGGCGCCATCGGAGGCCACGCCACGAGACAACATTCCTGATTCCTTTTGCTCTGTGGAGCAAGAGACATGCCCAGCAGCCAAAGAGCAGAGGGCGAGACGGTCGTCCCAGCCTGCTGGAAAGAATCCAGAGTCCCGTAGCCGGGAGAGCGAGAGAGACAGCAGGAAGCTTAAGAAAAAAAGGGAAGAAGCTCCGAAGGAAGAAGCAGGAAGCGCGGAATTACAACGGCAGCACTTCCGCCAATTCTGCTACCAGGAAGCGGAGGGTCCCCGAGAGGCTCTTTGCCGACTGGGGTACCTTTGCCATCAGTGGCTGAAGCCGGAGAAGCACACCAAAGAGCAGATCCTGGATCTGTTGATCCTGGAGCACTTCCTGACCATCCTGCCCCCCGAGATGCAGAGCTGGGTGAAGAGGAGGCACCCCGAGACTTGTTCCCAAGCAGCCGCCCTGGCGGAGGAGTTCCTGCTGAAGCAGCGGGAAAATAAGAGGCAGATGCAGACGGTAAGAGCCAATCTTCGGTCGCAGCAAACCGGGGAGAGGTCGGTAAAGAGTGAGAAAAGAATTTGTACGGGTAGTCCTCGACTTACAACACTCCGTTTAGTGACCGTTGGAAGTTACAGGGCCCTTGTTAAAAGTGACTTGGAAGTTACCATTGTTCACATGACAGTTGTAGCATCCCCATGGTCACATGATCAAAACCTGGATACTTGGCAACGGATTCATACTTACGACGGTTGCAGTGTGCTGGGGGGGTTTCATGTGATCCCCTTTTGCGACCTTCGGATAACCAATGTCAATGGGGAAGCCGGATTCACTTAACAACCGTGTTACTAATGTAACAGCGGCAGTGATTCACTTAACAACGGTGGTGAGACAGGTTGTAAAATGAGGCAAAACTCACTTAGCAACTGCTGTTTAGAAATGGAAATTTTGGGCTCAATTGTACAGGACTACCTGTACAATGAAAATTGAGCACCTCCCTATACAATTGGCTTTGACTACAATATTATATACAGTATTTAATTTGGGATACTGCCAGAAAGCAGTTACTTTTAATAAGGAACTCTAATTTGTTCCTATAAATCGGCAGCTCTAATATTATGCTACTAAATGCATAATTTTTCACAGGGATGACCGTTGCAGCATCGCTATGGTGACATGGTCAAAAGTCAGACGCTTGGCAACTGACTCATATTTATGACGGTTGCAGTGTCCCGGGATCATGCAATTTCCCCTTTTGCGACCTTGAGACAAGCAAAGTCAATGGGGAAGCCAGATTCACTTAACAACCCGCGTTACTAACTTAACAACTGCAGGGAACCACTTAGCCACTGTGGCAAGAAAGTTCGTAAAATGGGACGAAACTCGCGTTGCAAACTGTCTTGCTTAACAGCGGAAATGTTGGGCTCTGTTGCGGTCATAAATCGGGGACTCCCCGCACTGCTTGCAGAAATGTGTTTGTGTAAAAACTGGCCTTCTTTGAATTGGTTGGGGAATCTCCCTCCCTCCCTACCAACGGCAAATTCCAACATTACAAGAGGAGGAACAAATTTCCCCTCTCATGTTGGTCTGTACAAGGTTGGCATCTGCAAGATGGCCGGTGTGGTGGAAACCCCACCCCAAAGAGGCGGGGCTTCCTTCCCAACGTGGACGCCCTTCGCAGGCAGAAGTCCCTCCGTCTGCCCTTCTTTGTCTTCGGCTTAAGAACTCAGCCAGGCCTCTTCTTTTTCAGATCCTGTTCCAAGTGTTGACGGTGAATTTCCCAGTTGGGGAGAAGGAATCTTCTAAAAAAAAACACAGGAGCCCAGGCAGGGAACCTGAGACCGAAAGAAAAGGAGATGTTAATGAACCTCTGGGTAAGAACTTCGCATTTGCTGTCCTTGTCTCCTCTTTGCCCTTGTCTCCTCTTTGCACGTAACACCGATCCTCCGCCAGCTGCATTGGCTGCCCATTAGTCTCCGGATCCAATTTAAGGTGTTGGTCGTTACTCAGGGCCAGGTTACCTTCGGGACCGCATCCTGCCGCATACCTCCCTATGACCGGTTAGGGCCCACAGAGTCGGCCTCCTCCAGGTCCCGTCGACCAAGCAATGTCGGCTGGCGGGGCCGAGGGGGAGGGCCTTCTCTATGGGAGCTCTCTCCCTGTGGAACCAGCTTCCCCTGGAGATCAGAACCATCCCCACCCTACTGGCCTTTCGGAAAGCAATAAAAACCTGGCTCTTCCGGCAGGCGGGGTGAAAGTGAGACCAACTAGTTTAGATATGGGTCTCCCCCCTTGTTTCTTTTGAATATGAGATACTCTTTTAACTTTTGTATGTTTTTAATTATTGTATTTTATGGTATTTTATATTGTTGTAATGGATCCGAATATGCTGTGAGCCGCCCAGAGTCCCTAGGGAGTTGGGCGGCATACAAATCCATTTAATTAAATTAAAATTAAATTAAATTTTCCAGTGGCTGAATTCATAGGCGCACAGTGTCTTTTCTTCAAGGTTAAAAAAAAGGAATCCCTGCGGATTTTATTCCGCTAGTCATAGCTGGCTATCGAGGGGGGGGGATGCTTATCTCCTTTCAAGGCCATTGAGCCAGCGCTGTCTGAAGACATTTCTGTGGTTCATGTGGCCTGCATGATGTCACGGAGGGCTGTTACCTTCCCACTGAAGTGGTACCTATTATCTACTCGCATTTGCATGCTTTCAAACTGCTAAGTTGGCAGGAGCTGGGCTGGGGCGAGGACGGGAACTCACCCCATCATGTGGCACTTGGGTCTCAAACCTGGGCTGCTGGATCTCTAGCCGACAAGCCCAGTGTCTTAACCGCTGAGCCCCTGCGCCTCCCTTTCTTCAAGGAGCTCAGGGCAATCATTAATTTTATTTCTTTGAGTATTTATTCCATTTATATCCCACTGAAGTCTGCGTTATTACGTTTCTATTCTATTCCATACCATACCATTTCATTATATTGTATTCAGTTATGTTTCATTGTGTTCTATGGCAGGGGTGTCAAACTTAAGGTGACCAGACGTCCCACTTTTGGCGGGACAGACATGCTTTTCAAGCATGTTTCCAAAAAGTCACGCTTTGTTTCCAAAAAGTCACGCTTTTTTGGAAAGAATGCCGAAACAGCGGGACGTCTGGTCACCTTACTCTTGGCTCTCCTGCTCCCCCTCTGCCAGCACTGGGCTGCTGGAGTGACAGGGGGAGAAAGGAGATCAGGAGGCGGCGGCGGATCACAACAACCCCAGCGGCAGCTCCAGGCAGAGAGAGAGAGAGAGAAGCAAGCGAGCAAGTCACTCCGCCGCGCGCGCTCACGAACACACACACAAACACTGCGTGGGGGGGAACCGGAGGCGAGACGCCGCAGGGGAAAGCGCTGCACACGGGCGCAGCCCCCGCGCGCCCTTCGGCTCCCGAACGGGAAGCGGGAGGCGGGGAAAGGAGGCAGCCGGCAGCGGCAGCAGAGCCGAAAAGTGAACGTGGGTAGCCGGCGCGAGGGAGGCAAGGGAAATCCAGGCAAACTTTTTCTTTTGCACGCTTCCAGGCCGAGGTGCGCCTCCCGTTCGTCGCTTGCCAGCCAGCCAGCCCAAGCCACTGCCGGCTCCCGAAGGGGAGGCGGGAGGCGAGGAAAGGCCTCCCGCCTCCCCCTCCACCCACCTGGACGCCGACATTTGCGTTCTTTTGCCCTCTGCGCATGCGCATCATTCTGCTCATGCGCAGAGGGCAAAACTCAAATGGCGGCGTCCAGGCAGGCCCGCCCCCTGTCAATGGTGTCCCGCTTAAAAAAAAAAAATCTGGTCACCTTAGTCAAACTGGATTTTTTCGAGGGCCGGATCAGCATCGTAGTTCTCCTATGCAGGCCAGCCGGGAGGGGGGGGTAGATGGAACGGACGCCAAAACGGGGCGCCGTAGGCCACTTCCATTATTAGTTTCATTACAGCAAAGTTCAGAGTGGAAGAGTACAGAGTGGGAACAACTATTAGCATGTGTGGATGATCTTTGTTTCATTGGATTTGATTGGGGTTTTTATTCCTCTTCCAGAAGCTGTGAGCACTTGGAGCAGGCAACCCTGGGCGAGAGACGCTCCTCAGGAGTTAATGGCTGCCTTTGCAAATCAGCCCTTACAGATTCACTCGGAAGCCGAACCTACTGACAGCCGGCAGGACCAATCGGCTGCTCAGGAACCCGGGTTCACTCGCTCCCCAGAGCCTCTGAGAACCCGGAAGGCGAAAAGCCGGAAGATTTGCAACATCTGTGGGAACAGTTTCAGCTACAACTCGAACCTGAAACGTCACTGGCGGACTCACACGGGCGAGAAGCCGTACGGCTGCTCGTACTGCGGGGAGCGTTTTAACCAGGCCACGAACCTCATCCGGCATCAGCGGATTCACACGGGAGAGAAGCCCTACAAATGCTCCGATTGTGGGAAAAGCTTCAACCAGAGCCTGCAACTTATCCGGCACCGGAAAACTCGCTTTAATTGCAACTAAAAAAAAAGCTTCCGTCGCAGACAAACAATTGCTGTGGTGGTGCTAGGAATTCCAAGCGAGCAGCGGAAGATTGCTTAGCGGCGAATTCCCAGGAATTCTCACAGGTTTTCCTGTGGGAAGTCTGAAACTTTGCCTTGGCTTAAAAGAGTTTTGGTAGGGGTAGCACGTGGTTTTGGAGAGGAGGGGGCACAAGGATGGCTGGAAGGAGAAGCAGAGGAAAATTTGCCGTCACCTTCCTTTTCCTTCTGCCAATAATTACAGAACAAAAGAGTTGGAAGGGACCTTGGAGGTCTTCTAGACAAACCCCGTGCTCAAGCAGGGAATCCTATACAGGTAGTCCTTCGCTTACAACAGTGTGTTTAGTGGCCATTCAAAGTTACAACGACGCTGAAAAAAGTGAGTAATGACCAGCGGCGGGTTGCTCCGTTACCGGCGCCGGTGTGCTGTGCGTGTCAGGCAGTGATTTTATGTTGCCTGTTACATGTATATGCAGGGGAGATGCATCCCTATCAAATATGATGGTCTGTTCCTGAGCACGCGATTAATATGTTCCTAGTACGCATGTGTACATTCCTTTCTTTTGTTCCTCCTTTCTTCTTCAGCTTCTGTAAGGAGCAAGACCTGTTTTATAGCCAGGATGTGATTTATTTGTTTTTGTACCGAAATACATATTTTATACCTTAGCAGTTAAACTGCGGTTTCTTTTTATAATGTCAGAGTTTCAGGAAAAGATCTATTTCGCCTCTGATGAGAGTAATTCTTATCTAACAGTGCGCACATCTCCAGGCTTTGGCTGCGCGCTGTGCGTGCGCATCCCCTCGCATGATTTTGCTTCTGCGCATGCGCGGAAGCAAAATTGCGCCGAAATCTTGCGAGGGGACGCGTGCATGTGCGAGATTTTGGCGTGATTTTGCTTCTGCGCATGCGCAGAAGCAAAATCGGCCAAAAATTCACGGGAAAAAATGGTGACGCACGCGATGGACCGGCAGAGAAGGCTCTGGAGCGGTCGTGCGCAAATTGCGCAATCGGCTGCTCCCTACCGGAGCTGTGCACCGGGCAGCTCCAGCAGGAACCCACCTCTGGTAATGACCCTTTTTCACACTTAACAACCATTGCAGCATCCCTATGGTCACGTGATCAAAATTCCAACACTTTGCAAACTGACTCATATTTATGACGGTTGCAGCGTCCTGGGGTTGATAAGTTAGTAACTTGGTTGTTTAATGAATCTGGTTTCCCCATTGACGTCGCTCATCAGAAAGTCGCAAGAGTGGATCACATGACCTCGGGACACAGCAACGGTCATAAATATGATCCAGTTGCCAAGCGTCTGAATTTTGAACCCTGATCATGGGGATGCCACAAAGGTCATAAGTGTGGAAAAAAGATCATAAATCACTTTCTTCAATGCTGTTGTACCTTTGAACGGTCACTAAATGAACTGTTGTAAGTCGAGGACTACCCGTATTATACATTTTCCCAGGTGGGTTTTTTATATACTCCATAAGGAAAAAGATCAAACAGGTAGAACCCCTCTCTACCTCTTTTTAGGAAAATGCTACCATAATGACAATTGGTAGATTATAGAAAAAATATCTGGAAGTAAAGCTCATTTACACAAGACGTTTTCTGTGAATTGTTTTATGTTTTGATTTCAAGTGCTTTTATACTGAACCACAGAGCTCAGAAGAACAACTAGCGGTTTATCATAGGCAGAATAAATCACAACTGAAGTCTACCATCAAAATAAGCAATTTAATATAAATCAGGCGTCCCTAACCCCACTACCGGGCCGTGGCCTATTCGCAACCGGGCCACGCAAGTGTTAAGCCAATGCGCACCGCACGCAACTTGACTTGTGCGAATGGCAGACTGGTGCCTGTGTATAGGCACATGCAGCTCAACTTGTGCAATGAGCTGCGCACACACCAGCGTGTGCTCCGGCCTGCCGACTGCAAGTTGAACTACGCACACGCCTGCACACAGGCCCACTGCTTGCGTGGCCCGGTTCCCCTCTCTCCCCCCCTCGCCAGGCCGCCAAGTGGCAAAAGTTGGAGACGGCGGACACAAATAATTAAACATAACAATTGAAATTTGTATCGGTATGGTGCAGTGGATCATTAGGGTTGAGTGGGGGGGGGAGGCTGTCAAAAAAAATTAAGATGGCAGCCTTTGAATGTGGGCTGAAGTGTGCTGGCTTTGATCTTGTGGTCACAGCTGCCAATCTGTGGATGATGTGCTGTGGATTATTGTCTTAGACTAGGAATGTGGACATCCATGTTCAAGTTTATGAGAGTTGGTGTCCCCCACTTGTAGCCCAGCATCTTCTCCACTACCCCACACTGATTCTGGGGCTGAGGAGGGGGACTGGCCAATGGAGACCTATGGCTAAGTGGGGGGAAACGATACTCTGGGTCTCCCCACACCCACTCCCATGCTTCCCCTACCAGTGACCCTGGGTTTTCCCGGCCACAGGAAACAGTGATCTTTGCAAGTTCCTGGTGGAAGTAAAAGAGTCTCAACTTATGACCATCATTGAGCCCAAAATGTCCATCGCTAAGCGAGACAATTTGCTGGCTGGAGAATTCTGGGAGTTGAAGTCCACAAGTCTTAAAAGTTGCCAAGTTTGAAGACCTCTGCTCTAGTGAGGCTTCTGTTCCGGCTGACTGGAAGATGGCCGGAGATGGCCCTGACTTTTAGCTCTGTTTTTCTGACTCAATTCCCATGGCTTGAATTGACTTACCCTGGTTGGTTTGTCTTGCTCATGGAAGAAAGGAAGAATTCCAGTTGCCTTTGGATTATGTCCCAATTCTGCAATTCTGTATGTCTCTATAAGTAGGCCTTATGACCCATTGCTTAGCAACCATTGAAAGACAATGGCTGGATTCCCACAAGAGAGCTCTATGGACAAGATTCCCCCCCCCCCTCTTTGATTGTAAGACTAAGTCTTTTGGTTAAACCGGAAGATCCACTAGAGCAGACAATCTTGACAGCAAGTGATTTAACTTGTTAAGTGAAAAAAAAAATGGCATGATTGTTGAGAGAACTTTATTCATCCCAATCCCACTAAAAGCATCTTTACATTCAACATTTGTCTTTTCAAGACTTCAGAGGGGCCTGCAGTATCTTTGGGAGCAGAAGACAAGCTCAAGGATTCCCTGGTTTTTGACTTCGCTCTGGTAATTGTGCAGCCTCGTTTTCACACCTTTGCGTGAATCCCCATCAGGAACAAAAATATTTTTCATCAGGAGGTGTACTGCCTGCCCCGATTTATTTCCAGCAAATAAAAGGGGAATATCTTCTCTAAAGAGGGGCGATAATTACTCAAAACAGACTACAATTAGACTGCAAGCTTTTATTTTAATATGTGTGCATGGGGTGGGGGGAGAGAAGAGAGAAACGTGGATTACATCTAGCAGGCTCTGAACAGAGAGATGGAGAAAAGCAGAGGCCAGCTGGGAGCTTTTTCTCTAAACCAGTGTTTCTCAAGCTTAGCGACTTTAAAAATGCGTGGACTTCCGTTCCCAGGATTCCCCAGTCAACCACACTGGCAGGGGAATTCTGGGAGTTGAAGTCCACCCATCTTAAAAGAGGCGAGAAACACTGCTCCAAATGGGCTGGCAGGAATAGTAGAAAGTGGGCAGAGGTGACGGATTGAGAATTAAGAGTTGGACCGATTATGACTTGGTCCATGGAGACCCAGCTGACTGTTCCGCAGCGACTCAAATAAGGAGCTCCCCAAACAGATAGGGATGAAGAACCGCCATTCCTCAAAAGTTCTGGTTGGGTTTTCTACTTCAAGGAGGCTCTTCTGCGAAGGAGCATTTTCCCAAATTGGCATCTTCATTTTGAGAACCACATGATCCCAGCTCTGCCAGACTTTAGAAGGACACCAGACACCTGGTTTCTTCCCTCACATATTGAGCAGAACAGCCCTTGAGCTGTTCGGATGCATTAATATACTACTGGCGCCACAGAAGTTTCAATGAGTTTTCTTCGTCATGTTTTCCTGTCCTGGATTTTTTAAAAATTTTTTGCATAATATTGTGTTTTTAATACTATAAGCCACTCAGTTGGGGAAAGGGAGGTGATCGTATCAATTGAATCAAATAAACCGGAAGTTCTGAAGGTCGGCACCTTTAAGATGCGTGGGCTTCCGCTCCCAGAATTCTGGGAGCGGAAGTCCACACATCTTAAAAGCTGCCAAGGTTCAGAAACATTGAAATAGACCAAACCACCAAGGAAAAACTGTAAAGGTTAAAATGGCTATGAGGGGAGTCTCATTCCGTATATCCCGGGTGTCAAACTCGATTGCATCACGTGGCGCATCGCAATATTTTTTTGCCTTTGCGGAGCCAGAGTGGGCGTGGCCTGCACATGACACATCCGGCCTGCGGGCCGCCAGTTTGACACCCCTGCCCTCTTATCATCTTGGAAGTAACCAGTCTGCTCAGATTAATATGAGTGAATTTGGACCACTCAGATTTGATGCTGGAGTGTTTCTAATTCTCCATGGAACAGCTTTCCTCCTCTCTGTCTGGCAGCTGTTCCTCGTGGAATTATGTCCTAATGAAATTCAAAGTGTAGACGGTCTCATAGTTATATTTAAGATCTTCTGTGCTGTTATATTGAAACATTTCAGCCTTCCAAATAGACATTTAAGCTTCACAATATACATCTTCACTCCTGTTTTCACAGACAAAATATCCCAAATAACAATATCCCAAATAATAATTGTCTTGGAACTGAGTTACGGCATCCTGTAACTCAAGGAGGAGTGAGGTGGAAACAGACTGGCATCTAATCAAGATGGGTGAGATTTCTCCCTCCTTCTCTTCTGCATTATGAGCCCCCCCCCAAAATGTATGAAACTGGAGGAATCCTCCATATTGTGTATCCTAGATCAGAGGTCTCCAACCTTGGCAACTTTAAGACTTGTGGACTTCAACTCCCAGAATTCCTCAGCCAGCTTTGCACAAGTCTTAAAGTTGCCAAGGATGGAGATCCCTGTCCTAGATTAACATTTCCCCAAGGTCTTAGTATTTCCCGGGATTCCCAACGTAGCCGGCAACAAATGCTCCCTGAGAACAATAAAGATCTGAAGGAGAATCAAATCCCCCTTTTTGGATTCGTTTTCCCACAGTACCGATTTTCTATCTGCCCGTCTTTTCTCACCAGCCGCTATGTCGCTCCTCCGTACATGTGAACGGTGCTGTGTTTAAGGAGGTAAGACTTCCGAGTGAACTTCTTCCCACACTCCAAGCACTCGTGGGGTCTCTCCCCCGTGTGGATGCCCTCGTGGCGTTTAAGATTCGACCTACGACTGAATCTCCGCCCGCAATTCAAACAGCTGTATGTTTTTTCTCCCGGGTGGATTTTTTTTTGTTTAGTGAAGTTTGATTTATGGTAGAAACTCCTTGCGATGACGCTGGAGGCGCCGTACTTCTTCACCATGGGCATTTTGGACTGGCTGAGCTCCCTGTAACTGCCTCGACAAGGAACAGCATTATTGCCCATCTCCTTGGGAAGAAATTTCTGCGGCCAAATGAGTCTGTCTTGGCTTTGAGAAAAGTTTTCCTGCTCCCCGAACTGAGTCACCTGCTCTTCCGTTCTCCCACTGAGCATCTCGTGCGATGTTTCGGGCTCGGAATTGTCCAGCACATATTTCTCCATTTTGTCAACGCCTCTACTCCCTTCACCTATGGGAGAAATGGGAAAAACATAATAATAATCCCAAATAGAAATCTAAAGAAAATGTTTTGGAGCCGTTTGGCAGGGGGAACGGTAATGGGAAGGGAGTCGAAGAAGAAAAGGGATGGAGTTAAAAACATCCACCCAAAGGAATTGCACTGCATCCGAGTATTCGACCAACTGGCTTTAAGTCGTCCATTTGTATCACTCACCGGCATCTCCAGAGTTCCCCTCATGATTAGCCTCCCTGAACAGTGGTCCCTTCCCACAATCCTCTGCAGCATCCCTCACTTCCTTGAGCACCTGGAAACAGGAGAAAACATCTGTTTCAACAAGGCGGGGAGAGAGATGGAGAAGAGGTGGGTTGCAAGGCTGATGACTGGTGGACGGTCAGGATGGGGTAGTTGGTAGCTGGACCAGGAATGGGAGAGACCCAGGTTCATTTTGCTCTCAGTCACAGGAATTACATAGAGGGGGCCAGTCCCTCTCTCTACCTACCTGTAGAGAGTCCGGAAGATATGAAGGAATTGTTCCCGAGGCCAGAGGTCTGCAACCTTAAACACTCAAAGAGCCACAGAGGTCCTAACCGGAAGGCCCCGGTTCAATTCTGGAGCCAACCGGAAGTCCGGTTCCCCCACCATAGAGTCTCCTCCTAGTGTGGCATCCTTTTTCCTCTACTTGTCCTAACCAAAAGCCCTATCAATTGTGGAGTCGGCCAGCGACAGGGAGCCACAGCAGAGGGATGAAAGAGCCACATGCAGCTCCAGAGTCACGGGTTGCTGACCCCTGCCCTAGGCAAAAGGGACTGAAGCATTTTTAAAGTCCAGAATAAGGCAGCTCATGCAGACTCCTCTCTAATTCACTGAATTGAGGAGGAGGAGGAGGAGGAGGAGGAGGAGGAGGAGGAGGAGGAGGAGGAGGAGGAGGAGGAGGAGGAGGAGGAGGAGGAACAGCACGAACCTAGGTGGGTACAGGTAGTCCTCAACTTACGATCACAATTGAGCCCAAAATTTATGGTGCGAAGTGAGAAATTGGTTGAGTGAGTTTTGCCCCTTTCCTGCCACAGTTGTTAAGTGAACCAGCACAGTTGTTAAGTTATTAACATCGTTGTTAAGTGAGTCTGGCTTCCCCACTGACTTTGCTTGTCAAAAGGTCTCAAAAGGGGGAATCACGTGACCCCCGGGACACTTTAGGCAACCGTCCTAAATATGAACCCAGTTTTAAAGCATCCGAATGTAAATCACGTGCTCATGAGGATGCTGCAACTGTCGTAAGTGTGAAAAATGGTCATCAGTCACTTTTTTTCAGTGCCGTTGTAACTTCGAATGGTCGCTAAATGAACTGTTGTAAGTCGAGGACTACCCTGTATTTTCTACTATTGAGCTACAATGCTTCCCTGAGGACCTGCAACGGTATGTGGGAATAGCCTTGAGAGACAGGAGGAGGAAAAGCCAGACCTAGGGCAACAGGACTTACAACCATTTTTTGTTTAGTGACCAAAGTTACAACGGCCCCGAAAAAAGGAACATGACATTTTTTGCACTTACAGCAGATTCATCCTTCTCGTGGTCACGTGATAAATATTCCGGTGCTTGGGAATTGGTTCATATTTAGGACGGCTGTGGTGCCCCAGGAGTCACGTGATCCCCTGTAGGTTGATTATCAATCTCTGCCAAAAATGTGGAATGCCTGTCTGGTTGATATTGACTGATCGTCTTACTTATTTACTCAGCCCTCTGTCCTGCTTAAGGAAATGATTATTTACTCAGCTTCTGCTTATCTAAGTTAATTAAAACTCTTCTATCTGTCTACAGTCAAAGTTAATTAGACACTTCTGTTTAGTTAGCAATCACACCTTGACATGATCTGTCTGTATATTATATGTTATGTATTAAACATTTATTCATTGTAACTAAATTAGTAAAAGTTAATCTTTTATACTTGTGTGCACAAAGAAAATGGCTATAAGAATAAACGCAAGTTCCGGGCAAGACAGATCTGAACAAGCATACCCAGAGAGAACAGGTCTCTGAACAGCAGAGGCTTCGCACCCGGAGAGAAGGTCTCCCTAGCTCGGAACTGCTTTGCTCAAGAAAACCATGCCTCTGTGTCTATGATTCCTACAATCCCTTTTGTGACCTTCTGACAAGCAAAGTTCATGGGGAAGCCAGACTCACTTAACGAACGTGTTACTAACTTAACAACTGTGACAAGAAAGCAATAGCAATAGCCCTTAGACTTATATACCGCTTCACGGTGCTTTACAGCCCTCTCTTAAGCGGTTTACAGAGTCAGCATATTGGCTCCCAACAATCTGGGTCCTCATTTTACCCACCTCGGAAGAATAGAACAGAATAACAGAGTTGGAAGGGACCCTGGGGGTCTTCTAGTCCAACCCCCTGCTCAGGCAGGAAACCCTACACCACTTCAGACAAATGGTTGTTCAATCTCTTCTTTAAAAAATCCAGTGTTGGAGCATTCACAACTTCTGGAGGCAGGCTGTTCCACGGATTAATTGTTCTAACTGTCAGGAAATTTCTCCTTAGTTCTAAGTTACTTCTCTCCTTGTTTAGTTTCCACCCATTGCTTCTTGTTCTACCCTCAGGTGCCTTGGAGAAAAGTTTGACTCCCTCTTCTTTGTGGCAGCCCCTGAGATATTGGGACACTGCTATCATGTCTCCCCTGGTCCTTCTTTTCATTAAACTAGACATGCCCAATTCATGTAACTATTATGTTTTAGCCTCCAGCCCCCTAATCATCTTTGTTGGAAGGATGGAAGGCTGAGTCAACCTTGGGGCAAAACTCACTTAACAGCTGTCTTGTTTAGCAATGGAAATTTGGGACTCAGTTGTGATCGTAAGTTGAGGACTACCTGTATAAGAAAACTGGTAAGAGACTTCTCAGCCCACTGAAGGAATTGGGGAGGGGGGGTAAGCGTCTCCAAAAGGAACCCTCCCCCAGCCCCTGGCAAGAGGAGAAAAATATATAACCATGCAAAAGAAGGTAGGTGTTTATATTCATGGTTTCTTGTCTAGACCAGTGCTTCTCAATTATTTTCTGTTATGCCCCCCTAGGAAGAAGTAAACATTTCGTGCGCCCCCAACTCTCCGCTCTGGGCCCCAATGGAATTTTAGTGTTAATATTTATTATTTTACTTATTATAAGCTGCAAGCAAACTATTGGCTGGGGAAGGCTGCTCTACCCACTTACCTGGGAGTAAGTCACACTGAACTCAGTGGAGCCTGTTTTCGGTTAGGCAGGCATAGGCTACCGTGGTTAGGGCCCTCTTTTGACACGGGGCCAGGGCAGCTTAATCAAGCCGGTGTTTTGGGGTCACCGGCCTGGCCCATAAGCGCCGCCTCTGCCGGGCACTCACAGCGAATGGTGTGGAAGGAGGCTTCAGGGTGCCGTTCGAACCTTTCGCCCAGCTGCAGAGGAGGCTCCTCCTTGTCCAGCAGCAGGTTCGCCACGCCGTTCATGGCTATCACGGCGCCCACTGAGAACAACAAGAACCTACGCAGCCGCTCTGTCCCGCCTGGCCGCCTTCTCTTCCGGGCTCGGAGCAGCGTGCAACTGGGAAAACACTCCCCGTCTGGGGGAATCAATCGAGAGGGACCACGCATGTTTCCCGGGGGTCTCACACGCTCCTCCTGGCATCGCTCCGTGTCCCCCCAGGGGGGCCCGCCCCACTATTTGAGAAACACTGGTCTAGACTAAGTTGAAAGGCTGGCATACCCCGAAACCATGTTAGATAATGGCAGGTTCTGGACTCTGCCAGACCCTGAATTCTTTTGATGGCACAGCTGCCAGTCCCGAAGGTTGACTTGCATCTTTTGCTTCACACACCTGGTTCGATCTGCAAAGGAGGGTCCCAAGCCTTGCGGTCCCACCTGCGTCCTCCCGAATCGGCTTACCTCCTGCTCCTGGTGCTGATGCGCTTCCTCTTGCATTTGCAGAAAGTCCTCAGCCAGGGACACCGCCTGAATGCAAGTCTCGGGGCTATTTCCACGGACCCAGTTCTGGATCTCGGGCGGCAAGATGGCCAAGAATTGCTCCAGGATCAACAACTCCAGAATCTGCTCCTTGGAGTGATGCTCTACCTTCAGCCATTGATGGCAAAGCACCTGCAGCCGGCTGTACGCCCCCCGCGGCCCCTCGGCCTCCTGGTAGCAGAAGCGGCGGAAGTGCTGGCGCAGCTTCTCGCGGCCCAGGGTGTCCCTGTGCAAAATGGCCGCCTTCACTTTCCCATAATCCTCTCGCTCAGAGCTTCCCAGGTTGCAATACGCTCGCTCAGCTTCTCCTCGGAGGGCTGGCAGCAGCCGGGATGCCCACTCCTCCCTGGGCCACTGGCAGGCCTCGGCCACCTGCTCGAAGGAAGCCAGGAAGGCCTTGGCGTCATCCCAGGGGGAGGGCTCCTCCTGGACCAGGGACACAACGCCCCAGGGCTGCTGGGATTCAGACATCTTCAAAAATTCCTGCCACTGGGTTTCCCACTGCTGAGAGAGCAGATCCGGCTCCTGTTTTACCAGTTGCTCCGTTCCCTCGAGCCCTCTGCAGCTCTTCCGGTCCCCTCCTAACTCCTCGCCTGATTTGGAAGCAGCTCGGCCCAGATCCTGCCTTTTGAATCCTGGCTGCATCCACTTCTCCAAAGCGGCTTGCAACTGAAGGCTGAATCCCGTCCGGGGCACCTCTCCGTCGGCCATCGGCTTTGTGCGGCAATGGACAAGCCGGAATCTCTCCAAGCGAGACAAGACGGATGATCCCTGAAGGGAAACCTACAGTCGATGGCAAAATGCCTCTCTGGCGTTCTGTGGGGAGAAGAGACCAGTGCCTCAGTTTCCCAACACTTCTAACGCTCCCCCATCCCCCACCCAACTCTCAAATCACTCAGGAGAGGAACAGGTGGTCGATGTCAGACTACTAGACTGAAGCCGCCCTACCTAAAGATGAAGCAGGATGTGGGTGGACAAAAGCCAGGAATCTGGTCTAAAAGATCCCTTCAGGGAGCTATTTAAAAGAAGGAACCAAGTCGTTAAGGAAATAAAGTGAGGGGAAAGTCACCTAAACCAGACAAAAGAAGATGGGCCTCAGCGCAAGGAAACCCCCTCCCTCCCCCCAAAAGCCCATCAACTTGCAAATCAGCAAGAGAAGAGCAGCTGCCAATCAAACAGAACAAAGCACGGATTTGGGGGGAGGATAAAAGGGGCCCTGAAGCCTGTCTGACGCAGAAAAGGTAGTCTTCAGCTTGCAACAATTAGTGAACCCCAAATTTCCATTGCTAAGCGAGTGAGGTTTCCCTCACTTTACGATCTTTTGCCCCAGTTGTTAAGTGAATCACTGCGGTTGTTCAGCGAATCATGAGGTCGTTAAGCGAATCTGCCCCCCCCCCCGGTTGACTTGGTTGTTGGAAGCCGGCTGGGAAGGTTACAAATGGTGATCACGTGATCCTGGGACAGTTGCCAAGGGCCCGAATGTTGATGGCCCGATCATGGGAACGTTGCCACGGTCATAAGTGTGAAAACCGGTCATAAGTCTCTCTTTTCAGTGCCGTTGTAACTTCGAATGGTCACTAAGCGAACTGTTGGAAGTCAGGGACATTAGTTGTTGACTTAGGGACCATTCATCCGGCGACCATTCAAAGTTAGGAAGGCACTGAACAAGTGGTACTTATATGACCCATCCTTGGAGTTTCAACTTTTGCAGTATCCCCAGGGTCACTTAATCATGATTTCAGATGTTCGTTGCTGGTTTCCCACAAGCAAAGAACGGACAAGCTGGCAGAAGTCACAGTCCGGTGAGGTCCTCACTTAACAACCCACATACTCCTAGCTCAGGGGTGTCAAACTCGCGTTGTCATGTGACGTATCGGGGCTTTTCCCCCCTTTGCTAAACCGGGCGGGGGCAGGGCCAGCACGTGACGCATCCGGCCCGTGGGCCGAGAGTTTGACACCCCTGCCCTAGCTTAACAATTAATAACTGGGACTGGGAATTGCTGTTGCTAAGCAGTGAATACATGTGATTTCGCATCTCTTAGCAATGGCAATTCCAGTCCCAATTGCTATTTTTAAAAAATACAACATTGAAAGGGGAGGAAAAGTAGGAATTGAACTAGGGGACTCCCAGCCACCCTTCAGGGAACTTGGTCAGTATTTAAAAACTGGATGGAGACAAAATTCTGAACAAACAGTAAGAAAATACAGGTAGTCCTCGATTTACAACCACAATTGAGCCCCAAATTGATGTTGCCAAGTGAGAAATGTGTTAAGTGAGTTTTGCCCCATTTTATGACTTTTCTTGCCACAGTTGTTAAGAGAATCACTGTGGTTGTTAAATAACACGGTTGTTAAGTGAATCTGGCTTCCCCATTAACTTTGCTTGTCAGAGGGTCGCAAAAGGGGGATCATAGGACCTCGGGGCACGGTCATACATATGAGTCAGTTGCCAAAAGCAGCTGAATTTTGATCACATGACCATGGGGATGCTTGCAATGGTCATCAATGTGAAAAATGGTCACTTTCGGTGCCGTGGTAACTTCGAGCGGTCACTAAATGAACTGCTGTAACTCGAGGACTACTTGTATGGTGTTTCTACAGCGCCGATGTGCAGTTATTCAGATGTAAAAAAACTGAGATTTTGGTGTAACCACTCACCAGCATGGGTCAAGGCAGAACAACTGTAACAAGTAGTCCTCGACTTACAACATTTTCATTTAGTGACCAAAGTTACAAAGGCACTGGAGAAAAGTGACTTGTGACCATTTTAGCCCCTCCATGGGTCACGTGGTCAAAATTCAGACGTTTGGCAACTGACTCATATTTATGAACATTGCAATATCCCGGGGGGTTATGTGATCCATTTTTGCAACCTTCCAACCAAGCAAAAGTCCGTGCGGAAGCCAGGTTAAATAAAAAACCGTGTTAAGTAACTTAAGATCTGCAAGGATTCCCTTAACAACGGTGGCAAGAAAGGTCGTAAAACGGGGCAGGATTCTCAGCTTAGCAACAAGCAATGATGGCCTCAATGGCAGGGTCGTAGGTCGAGAGCTACCTGTATTTGCATAACATCTTAACCTTGGCAAGTCTTTTCGTGGCTTGGCATCTCAGATACAATTATGGTTCAAAGTACTGGCTGAACCCCACATAGGAGTTCAAGTATTTTTCTTCAGAAGCTCAAGGGGGGGGCAGAAAAAACACCCCGGTCTCCAACACCCCCCTTCCCCAAAATAGGTTGAGCTATAAGAGAAGAAAGGGAAAAATTAATAAAAATCTTTTTTTAAAAAAAAAAGAGAGAACAGAATCAGAATAGAGCTGGAAGGGACTTTGAAGGTCTTCTAGTCCAGCCCTCTCCTCAAGCAGAAGAACCTATAATATTCCAGATAAGTGACTGTCTAATCCAGTGATGGCGAACCTATGGCACGCGTGCCACCCATATCTGCTGGCACGCGAGCCGTTGCCCTAGCTCAGCTCCAGTGTGCATGTGCACTCCAGCCATCTGATTTTCGGCTCGCAAAGAGACTCTGGGAGGGTGTTTTCGGCTTCCGGCAGGCTCTGGCAGGCGGGGGAGGGCATTTTCACCCTCCCCAAGCTCCAGGGAAGCCTCTGGAGCCTGGGCAGGATGAAAAACAGGCCTACTAGGCCCACCAGAAGTTGGGAAACAGGCCGTTTCTGGCCTCCATAGGATCTCCAGGGTGGTGGGGGAGGCCATTTTTGCCCTCTCCAGGGATTGAATTATGGGTGTGGGCACTTGCGCATGCACGATAGCACGTGCGCACGCGCTTTCGGCACCCGAGGAAAAAAAGGTTCGCCATCACCGGTCTAATCTCTTCTTAAAAAGTGGTGGGATCACCTGAGAGGGAGCCACAGCAGAGGGCCCAAAGAGCCGCATGCGGCTCCAGAGCCGCAGGTTGCTGACACCCGCCCTGTACCATTTCAGACAAGTGATTGCCCAGTCTCTTCTTAAAAACGCCCAGCGAAGAAGCTCCTACAACTTCTGGTGGCAAGCTGTTCCACTGGTTAGTTGTCCCCCCCCCCCCAGGAAGTTTCTCCTTAATTCCAGGTTGCTTCTCTCCTTGACTAATTTCCATCCATTGTTTCTTGTCCTGCCTTTTGGGTGCTTTGGAAAAATAAATTGACCCCCTCCCTCCTCTTGGTGGCAACCCCTCAAATAATGGAAGACTGCTAGCCCAGTAGGACCCCCCCAAGAAGCTACCATGGCTAAGAGGGGGGGGGACTAGAATTGGGTCTCCCCACTCTTTCCCCATCCTGGCTCTGGGGTTGAAAGGGAGGGGGCCGGCCCAAAAGGTCCCAATAGTTCCGTAGCTGAAGTGGGGAGGGGTCCAGACCCTGGGTTCCCACGCACTCACACCCACAACGTCCCCCCTGAAATGTTAGGGTGGCAACTCTTGAGCTGCAACCGGGTCCGCCTCCTGGGCTGCGAGGAAATCCACCTGCCTTGGATTTGCTTTTAAGGATCTTCCCGGGGGAGGGTGGGTGGGGGAAAGTCAGATCCCATCGAAATCAACGGGGGCTTCGCTTTGTAACCCCCCCCCTTGAGCCTTCGAACCCGCGCTCCGATCGGCCACTCACCCGGATTCCTGCGGGAGACCACCCCCTCGAAAATGAGGACGCCTCCCCCGCCTCCTTATACGAGGAAGTGGACCTCGCTGCGAGCCAGAAGCATTAAATAAATACAGCTGCTTCCGTGGGAGGGCTCTGAGCAGGAAGGGGAGAGGCTCGTCGAGTCAAATAGCAAATTGCCTCTGAAATGCACTCCCCCCCCCCTTGGGCCAGGGGCGCTTTTTAAAGAACTTTTGTAGTGGTGGTGATTTTTGCAAAGATTTCCCCCCTTCCCCTGAATGGGATCCCAATGTGAAAAGGTGGATTATTATTTTTTTCCTTGCGTCCTCCCCCACACCCCGGTCCCTTCGATGCTGATGTCGATTTTCTCTCTCTTTTTTTTTTTTTTGAAGCTCCTCCTTTGCTCGGATCGTACGTTGCAAAAAGGGAAAGTGGGGGGGGGGGGGGAAAGGCGAGAAGGGGGAAAAGCCCTCCTGTCGGAAGGCGCCTTTGAGCCTCCGCGAGGGTTCCTGGGAAATGTAGTCTTTCGCAAGCGAGGAAGCTTCACCCCCCCCAAAAAAAAAGATGGTCTCCGAGTCTCTTTTGATCTTTTTGACCAATAGTTTTTAAAAAATATGAAGGCGATGTAAACAAGGGCAAACAAGACTAATAACGGTGTGGACACAATGAAAGAATCGTATATTTATGATTAAAACAAACTAAGATAAATATTTAAATAAATAAATGTATAAAAAATAAACCAAGGAGGGGAGAGAAACTGAAAGGGAACATCCATATAATGTAGAACTAGTTCTGCCCTTTTCCAAATTATTTGAGTAGGGTAGACCAAGGGTGAGGAACATGGTCCTTTTATGACTTGTGGACTTGAAGTCCCAGAATTCCTGAGCCAACCTGGCTCAGGAATTCTGGGAGTTCAAGTCCACAAGTCCACAAGTCATAAAGGGGTGGGGTTCCCCACCTCTGAACTACTAGACTACTAGAGGTCTTCAAACTTGGCAACTAAGACTTGTGGACTTCAACTCCCAGAATTTTCCAGCCAGCATAGCTAGTCCAGCATAGTACCCTATGACAATCATTAAGTGTTGTACCTCATGATTCTTGACAAATGTATCTTTTCTTTTATGTCCACTGAGAGCATATGCACCAAAGACAAATTCCTTGTGTGTCCAATCACACTTGGCCAACAAAGAATTCTATTCTATTCTAAAAGTTACCAAGTTTGGGGACCCCTGTACTAGACCAATGTTTTTTGGCAACTTTTAAGAAATGTGACCTTCAACTCCCAGAATTCCCCAGCACACTGGTTAGGGATTTCCAGGAGTTGAAGTGCATACATTTGGACTTCCAAGCTTAGTTTGGGAGATACTGAACTAGAACATAGTGAAAAAATAGCTTGATCTTCTCATTTTAAAAATCAGGTATCCACCCTCCATTCTGACTCCAAGTCTCAACAGAAGTGCATATTTAAGTCATATCTACTTCTACAATTAAGATTAGTGAGACTATGATCCAGTGGATCTCAACCTTGGCTAATTTACTTCCCTATTTGATTCTAAAAGTTGAAATCCTCACATCTTAAGGTTGAGACACATTGCTGTAGTGGTTTAAGAATAAAATAGACTTTCCCTTTAAGTCTCATTATACTCAACAGAGCCCGTGTGTGAAAAAATATATGTAGTGTTTCAACCCTGCCTTTTAGAAGTTTTCAAGAGATGAGCCCTCCTATCATTACAGAGACACAGAACGGAAACTGGCATTCTTTTCGGGAGCCGATTGTGCAAAATAACATAGTTTTCGATTTGATTTCTGAAAGATGTTTTGGAATATGTGGGAAAAGACTGCTGTCTGTTGCAGACAGGTTGTACGTGCACTCAATTTTTGGAGATCAAATCGAGAACCACTGTGCAATCCTAAAAAATATTTGGTCTCCATAAATTTAACAGAATAACAGAGATGGAAGGGACCTTGGAGGTTTTCTAGTCCAACCCCCCCGCTCAAGTAGGAATCAGAGGTGCCGAGGTGGTGCAGTGGTTAGAGTGCAGCACTGCTGACTGTGATCTGCAGTTCAACTGTTCAAATCTCACCGGCTCAAGGTTGACTCAGCCTTCCATCCTTCTGAGGTCGGTAAAATGAGGACCCAGATTGTTGGGGGCAATATGCTGAACTCTGTAAATCGCTTAGAGACGGCTGTAAAGCGCTATGAAGCGGTATATAAGTCTAAGTGCTATTGCTATTGCTATCCCTGTACCATTCTGGACAAGCGGCTGTCCAGTCTCTTCTTAAAAGCCTTCAGTGTTGGAGCACCCACAACTTCTGAAGGCAAGCTGTTCCGATTAATTGTCCTCACTGTTAGGAAATGTATCCTTAGTTCTAGGTCAGGGGTCGGCAACCTTAAACACTCAAAGAGCCACAGAGGTCCTAACTGGGAGCCCCCCATTCAATTCTGGAGCCAACCGGAAGTCCGGTTCTCCCACCATAGAGTCTCTTCCTAGTGTGGCATCCTTTTTCCTCTACCTCTCCTAACCGAAAGCCCTATCAATTGTGAAGCCGACCAGCGACAGGGAGCCACAGCAGAGGGATGAAAGAGCCACATGCGGCTCCAGCCGCGGGTTGCAGACCCGTTCTAGGTTCTCTCCTTGATTAGTTTCCATCTATTGTTTCTTCTCCTGCCTTCTGGTGCTTTGGAAAATAGGTTGACCCTCTCCTCTTTGTGGCAGCCCCTCAGATATTGGAACACTGCTGTCATGTCACCCCCTAGTCCTTCTTTTCACTTGCTGACTTGGATACAGGCACCTGCCACTATGTGCAATGATGAAAAAAAATGACAAAACATTGCATTACAGATGCTCTCATAATCACCTCCCAGCATCAATATGTAAATCACAGGGTGTGAATTATGACATCACAATGCATGTTTGATCATCCTTGCCCTCCCTGGATACCTGAAGTGTTTGGCCCAGGGTTGTCAACTCTTAAATACCTCTCTTTTCTTTCTCTCTCCTAGAGAAGCCGTGATCTATTGGAACATCCTTTCAGAAATATTTCCTTATCGGTTTCCTCAATGCCTTCAACAATGACAGAGCTTCTAAGGTACAGTCTTCACTGGAAAAGCTGGGATAAAATCACAGATGTAGGAATTTGGGTATGTCTACTCTAGTGAAAAGAAGGACTAGGGGAGACATGATGGCAGTGTTCGAATATTTGAGGGGCTGCTACAGTGAAGAAGGGGTCAACCTATTCTCCAAAGCACCTGAAGGAAGGAGAAGAAACAATAGATGGAACCTAAGCAAAGAGAGAAGCAACTTAAAAATAAGGAGAAACTTCCTGACAATGAGAACAACTAACAATTAACTGTTCCAATATCTCAGGGGTCGCCACAAAGAAGAGGGAGCCAAGCTATTCTCCAAAGCACCTGAGGGTAGAACAAGAAGCAACGGGTGGAAACTAATCAAGGAGAGAAGCAACTTAGAACTAAGGAGAAATTCCCTGACAGAACAATTAATCTGTGGAACAGCCTGCCTCCAGAATAATAACCCATTTGGAACTGTATGCCACTCAAACATCACTATAGGAAATGTTTTGTGACATTTGGTATGATTTATATATATATTTATATGCTGCCTGTATTATTTTTACAAATTAACTCAAGGCTGGGAACAATATCCAACACGCCTTCCTCCTATTTTCCTCACAACCACTGTCCTGTGAGGTGGGCTGGGCTGAGAGAGACTGGCCCAAAGTCACCCAAGCAGGATTTCATGGCTAAGATGGGACTTGAACTCATGGCCTCCCGCTTTCTAGTCTGGTGCCTTAACCGCTAGACCAAACTGGCTATGTCATAAGCTGCTTTAGTATGATGTCTGTGTCATAAAATGTTTTTATCAGTTTTGCAAATTCTCAATTCCACTTGTCGTGTGTCCCACATTTGGCCGCATTCTAAAAAGTTAGCCCATCTGAGGTACCTTGATTCAAAAGGTTTTACCCTGCAGTGCACCCTTTCGCCCACTTAAAGGTTACAGGAAACAAGAGTTTTTGTTTGTGCGCGTGTGTGCGCGTGCGGATAAGTGTGCGCATTAAGAAAAAAATGAAATCATTTTTAAAAACGTAGATCTTGAAATCTCACAAGGTTTCTCATGAAACGTGAGCTCCGTTCTCATTCCTCCAAGTTAGGATGTGGTCTTTGAAAAGAAAACTCAAAACTTCAAGCTATAGATTTTTTTCCCCCTTAATTAAAAAAAATGGCTAAATTTTTAAATTTTGAAAATGGCTAATTTAAAAACAAAAACCTAATCTTGAGAATTGTGTTCCCTGAAATCCAGTCTGATATCAAATGGCGATCTTTTACTCTTTTGCATAAATTCATATATATATATATGTGTGTGTGTGTGTGTGTGTAATATTTTTTGCTGATAAATGAAAATAAAGGGAGACACTATATATATATATATATATATATATATATATATATATATATATATATATATATATATATATATATATATATATATATATATATATATATTTTACAGGTAATCCTCAACTTATGACTGCAACAGAGCCCAAAATTTATGAGACATTTGTTAAGTGAGTTTTCCCCCATTTTACCACTTTTCTTAAGTGAATCAGTGCAGTTGTTAAATGAATAAAGAGTTATTAAATGAATCCGGTTTCTCCATTGACTTTGCTTGTCAGACGGTCACAAAAGGGGATCACGTGACCCCAGGACACTGCGACCATCATAAATGTGAGTCAGTTGCCAAGCGTTCGAATATAGTTCACGGGGATGCTGCAAGGGTCATAAGTGTGAAAAATTGTCGTAAGTCCCTTCAGTGCCGTTGTAACTTTGAACGGTCACTAAATGAACTGTTGTTAAGTCAAGGACTACCTGTATTTCACTACTTCCCATACTAATGAATATTTCTTTGCCCAGGAAAAAAAACAACGCCATCACAATAATTGGACTCTTGAAAAAAGCAAGAATATTAGAGAAAATGTTCCTCTTTCTGTTGCCATAATTCCCGCACTGGATGTGTGAAAGAGATGTTGCTTCTGATCCAATGTTCTTATTAGGTTTATTCTAATCAGCTTCTGCGAAGAGTAACAAATTTCTACCTTCCCTCTCCATCGACAAGAGATTGTGCCCATCACTTACTTGCCACAGAGAACCAAAGAGAAACTTAATTTTCTGAGAAATTAGTCACAGGCTGAAATATTTCAGCCTATCTCAGCAGGAAAGCAGGAATGCAGAGCGTGAAAACAGGCATCAGGTTACCTTAAATGATAATTCAGTAAACAGAACAGATTCAATTCTTTCCAAAGGGAAGATTGCTATACATATTGGATGGCTGGATTAAGAAACAGCAGAGTTTAAAAAAGTCATTCAGTTTCCTACTTACATCAACCAAATCAGTCGATGCTAAAGAATAAAAATGTCTAGGTAATATTTCAGAGGGCAGATTCCCCCGTGCTGAAGTGACCCACCTCTTCAAGTTGCCAAGGTTAAGCGACAGCCACCTAGCATAGCATCTGGGAAAGAGTCTGTCACCCGACATTATGGGCTTTGTTAAAATTGTACCAGCAGCACTATGTAAATGTTTGAAATTCTCAACGTTTTAAAAAAGCATTAAAAAGTGTTAATATGCATACCCAGGTCAACATGATGAAAGCAGCGCTGTAGCATTGCAGAGCAAGCTCTGTCGCTTTTCTTATGTGTGAACGTCCTGGCACATATACTAAAGGGGTGGCGCTTATGTCACAATGTCACACGTGCGTTCATCGTTTTCCTCTCCACACCTACACTATGGGTGCCTAGAAGTAACATAAAAACCGAGCATTTCATTTGAAAGAGCTACAGGGCAAAAGAAACGCCAGGGTTACCTACGACCAGTTATACATTGCAGTCATTCCCATTCACTCAAAAAACTCGCCAATTCTTTGATATGGGCTACCATATTCTGGAACACAGGTAGTCCGCATTTAGCACTCACAACGGGGACCAGCAGCTGTTGCTAAGCGAAGCGGTCACTAAGTGGGAAATCACATGACTGTCACTGGATTTCCCTTTTCTCTATTTTCCCAATCCTCTGGAATGCTAAGCCCGGCAACTGGGATAACAAGCAAAAAAGGGAATTAATATTATTTACATTCATTGGAGAGAAAGGGATTGCAAGCCAAGCACACAATAGGGAATACACATTGAAATCAATGGCTTGGTTCTGGCTATGTAAACAGCCCAATGTAGTCCCCATTGTGTGTGCTCTGCTTACTCTCTTGTAGTCCCCTCATCTCTCTGTTCTGTGAGGGGGCAGAAAAGAGGGTTTTCTGTAGGCAAGCTCTCCTATGCCTGACCTGTTTTCTCCCCACCCAGCTTACACAGTGGAGAGTTTGAAGAGGAAGGGATTACAAGAGAGTAAGCGGGTACATAATGGAGAATACAGTGGCTGCTATTGCCACTACATTGCTTTTAATGTGTATTCCCCATTGTGCGCCCGCTTACTCTCTTGTAATCTTCTACAGTCTCTCCAATCTGCAAGCAAGGGGAAAAAGAAAAAGAAAAAGAACAGGTCAGGCCCAGGACAAAACATACTGACTATGAGACCGATCATGTGACCAAGGAACGCTATGAAGGTCGTTAAGGGCAGACATCAGTCATAAAGTTAGCTTTTCAGCGCTGATGTAACCTTGACTGGTCACTGAATGAAGCAGTCAGTAAGTGAGGACGGCCCACACTGTTGTTTCACTGCCTCTGGGAATCTTCACATCAGCCGTTGTTTCACGGGGCTCAGCAACTTTGCTGAGGCAGCTGACAGTTTCATCTTTTCATCTTTGTCTTCGGCGTATTTGATGGCCCAAACAGAGTGTGTTGTTTCTCCCCCCCCCCCAAACCAAGTTGGAGGAGGAGCTTAAAACACTGTCAAGTCTTATTTTAGATCTTAATTTCAGTGTTTCTTCTGCGAAACGGCAACCCCGCCCCTTGTGACCTGAGGCTGCGGGTGTCGCGTGGTTTTAAGTGCTCAGTGCTGTGAACTGGAAACAAAGTTGGGAGGACACCAAGGAGGGGAGCTCCTGAGGAGAAACCAATTTCAGAACTCAAGGCGAAAGAGTGCCATCCTATCACAGCTGCCGCCACTACTGGGAGGACTGAGAAAGGTAAGCCGATGCCTTCTCTCGCGCATGCTTTCTCACAAAGTGCTTGACCACGTGTGCCCGCTGGGTGAAGTTCTTCCGGCAGATGGCACACTTGTAGGGCTTCTCTCCCGTGTGCATCCTCTGGTGCACCAACAGGCCCGAGGAATGCCGGAAGTGCTTCCCACACTCAGAGCACTGATACGGCTTCTGCTCCGTGTGGATCACAATGTGGGTTAGAAGAGTCGTCTTCTGATTAAAGCTCCTCCCACAGTCGGCGCACTGATACGGCTTCTCTCCCGTGTGGATTCTCTTGTGTCGGTTCACACTCGATTGCGTGGCAAAGACCTTCCCACAAATCGGGCAGGGGCTCCCCTGCCTCCCCTTATACAACGTCGGCGAGCTGTTCATTTTATCGAGGTCGTCGTACGGACCAATCATGTCTACATTTTTTTCTTCGGCCATCTCACCTTCCACCTGCTTCTCACGATCCTCTAGAGGGCCAAAGACTCCGTCCTTCCACTCCCCTTTCAACTGGCCTGCGGTGAGCTCCTTCTTCTGCCCGTTCAACAACCTCCCCAATTCTAATCTCTGCCGGAAGCTCTTCTTACAAGAAATACACTTGTATACCTTCTCTCCGGTGTGGTCGATCTGGTAGGCGTTGACACCCCACTTTGGTTTGAAGTTTTTCCCACAGTCCGAACATTGATACGACTTGTCTCTGGCGTGGACCATCTCGTGGGAGAGCAGGTTGGTCTTCCGATTAAAGCTTTTCCCACAGTGAGCACATTTGTAGGGCTTCTCTCCGGTATGTATAATAAGATGTCTATTCAGGCTTGATTTTCGGGTAAACGCTCTCCCGCAAAGCAGGCAGCTGTGACGTGGCCCATCTTTGTGCTGTCTTGGGGGGGCAGTGAACCTCCAGAGGTTGACCCCATCCAGCTCACTCTCTTTTGAATTCTGTGTTTCGTTTTCTTCGGGATAGTCAACAACAACATCTTCTATCTCTGATCTGTCAAAAGTGTCTGTCTGATCTTCCTCGATAGGCCCATACATCTCTTGGTCGCTTTCTAGAATGGGGGGATAGGTGGGAAATGTACAATGTTATAATACTCTTTTATGTTATTATTGTAAAACACAAGTTACCATATTTTTCGGAGTATAAGATGTACCTTTTTACCCCCAAAAAAGAGGGTGAAAACTTGGTGCGTCTTATACACCGAATGTAGCCCCACCCAGCCACCCCCACCCTTTGGACTCTGCCTCCCAGCAATTTACCTCCTTGCAGCAAACAGCGCAGAGCTTGATTAGCACAAGCAACTGATTATCGGCCTCCCGACCAGCAGCTGATAGAGGCTGCAGGCCTGCCCACGCGCTAAAATGAAAGTAAAACTAAAACTGCAAGGAGGCAAATTGCTGGAAGGGAGAGGCAGAGGCAGAATTTTATTTTCTTGTGCTAATCAGTTGCTGAAACTGGATGCAAGGAGGTAAGTCAATAACTATAAATGTCTATAGAATGTTCAAATTATTAGACTTATTTTTTAAAGACTGCTTTATTATTGTTCTAGACAACTTAACAAAATGAATAAGCTTTTTAAACTAAATGCTTGATCTGAAGATCTGAAGAGTATTGTATCTTCTTTTAAATAGCAGAGAAAATGTATACTTCAAGAAAGCCACATCAATTTTAACAGCATCTGTACAAGTATAATCTGAAATGTTAGAGTGTCCTGTTTAGTATTAAGATAAGGCAGCTGAGTTAAACCCTGACTTAGTCATGTTTGGAGTAGATCTATTTAAATAATTGGGGGGGGGAGTTAGTGTGAATACATTTAAGAAAATTTTCTGGCATTAATATACTGCCATAATGTACATTTCTCCAATTCTTTGCTATTTCTATGGGTCAGGCACACATGCACAGAAATACACAGCAAACAGTGTATATCATCTGTGCTGTTTGCTGGGAGGCAAATTGCTGGGAGGCAGAGGCAGATTTCCCCCCCCTTGTTATCCTCCCCCAAAACTAAGGTGTGTCTTATACTCCGGTGCGTCTTATACTCTGAAAAATATGGTAATACACCATATTGTTTGCTGACAGTAGCATTTATACAGATTATGAATGTTCTCATGATTAAGCTAACTTAAGCCTTTAAAGATAAAGAAGGGTTTATGTCAATATTACCAGTAGTCTTTCGACTTACAACAGTTCATTTAGTGACCGTTCAAAGTTACAACAGCATTGAAAAAAGTGACCTACAACCGTTTTGCAGAGTTATGACCTTTGCAGCAACCCCTTAATATTGTGATCAAAATTCAGATACTTGGCAGCTGGTTCATATTTATGACCGCTGCTGTGTCCCAAGGACATGTGATCTCCTTTTGCGACCCTTCTAAGAAGCATGGTCAACAGGGAAACTTAACAACCAGATTACTCACTTATCAACTGCAGTGATTCGCTTAACAACTGCGGCTTGCAGGCTTGTTTTCATTGTTATTCCCTCCGAAGAAGTTTTTTTCCAGCCCTAAGTCTTTGTAGGCTTGTTTTCATTGCTACTCCCTCCGAAGAAGGCTTTTTTCAGCCCTAACCAGGGGATAAAATAATGTGCTGAAGCTGACCAGACTAAGGACGCTAGCCAGATGAATACTTGGTAGGTAGATTTTTTCCCCTATTTTCCTCCCGCAAAACTAAGGTGCGTCTTATACTCTGAAAAATACGGTAATTGATTTTCTTAACACCCAGAACTAAAGAAACAGAAAATCCTGACCTATTAAGGCAGGGTCTTCATTTCCCTCGAGTTTCATCTCTTTATACGCCGGTCCCTCTGGAGTCCCGACCGAAGGCTGTCCAGAATCACAGAAATCTCCAGCCTGTTCATCAGCTGGACTTGGGACCTAAAGGAACAACAACAACAACAAAAAGACAGAAGATTAGAATTTGAGAGTTGGGATTATTACACCTTTTTGACAGAGATAGGTTTAAACTAAACAAAAAAAGGAGTTAATTGTATTTTTACCCATGGGTGCAAGATTAAGAATGGCTCAAAAGTGGAAATTTTCAGACAATCTATTCTCGGATAACTGGCATGCTGCAGTAAGCTCTAATAGGGAAAGTCACGGCTAAAATTCAAACACAGACTAAATTTTTTATCAGATCTGCTACAGATGCTATAACGGTTAATTAACAATCATAACTCCTCTTTTGATAAATTTAGTGCTATTTGAAAACTATTGTTGAATGTTGAGATATATTGCTCAAGGGTGTTTTTCTTCTATTCTTGTTTCTTCTTGCCTTCCAGAATATTAAACTTGAACAATTGGATTAAAAACAACTCTAGGGTTAGAAAGAACCTTAGGTGTCATTGGGGGGGGGGGTACGGCAACTTCGACCTTGGATGGGTCACCCTTTACCATTCAAGAATGGTGCATAATTCTGCGTCAACTCAGGAAGCTCAAACTGCCCAAGGAGCTGCTGATACAGTTCTACAGAGGAATTATTGAGTCTGTCACCTGCATCTCTATAACTGTCTGGTTCGGTTCTGCAACCCAACAAGACAGACACAGACTTCAGAGGATAATCAGAACTGCAGACAAAACAATTACTGCCAACCTGCCTTCCATTGAGGACCTGTATACTGCACGAGTCAAAAACAGGGCCGTGAAAATATTTACTGACCCCTCGCATCCTGGACATAAATTGTTTCAACTCCTACCCTCAAAAGGACGCTATAGAGCATTGCACACCAAAACAACTAGACACAAGAACAGTTTTTTCCCCGAACGCCATCACTCTGCTAAACAAATAATTCCCTCAACACTGTCAAACTATTCACTAAGTCTGCATTACTATTACTATTAATCTTCTCATCATTCCTATCAACCATCTCCTCCCACTTATGACTGCAACTTGCTGCTTGTATCCTTACGATTTATAGTTTCCTAGTATGATTTGATTGCTTATTTGTACCCTGTGTCTATCATTGTTGTACCTTATGATTCTTGATGAATGTATCTTTTCTTTTTATGTATACTGAGAGCATATGCACCAAAGACAAATTCCTTGTGTGTCCAATCACACTTGGCCAATAAAGAATTCTAATTCTAATTCTAATTCTAATTCTAATTCTAATTCTAATTCTAATTCTATTTTCTATTCTATTTTCTATTCTATTCTATTCTATTCTATTCTATTCTATTCTATTCTATTCTATTCTATTCTATTCTATTCTATTCTATTCTATTCTATTCTATTCTATTCTATTCTATTCTATTCTATTCTAATCTAATCTAATCTAATCTAATCTAATCTAATCTAATCATCTTGGGGTGGGTTCTTCCTGGACTCACAACTCCTATTTGAAGGGCAGGTGGCAGCCCTGGCCAGGAAAGCCTTTAAGTCAGTTCCCAAGCATCCCAGTGTAAAGCACATGACCGTGGGGATGCTACCACGGTCATAAGTGTGAAAAATGGCCATAAGTCACTTTTTTCAATGCCGTTGTCACTCTGAACCAGGGGTCCCCAAACTTGGCAACTTTAAGACTTGTGAACTTCAACTCCCAGAATTCTCCAGCCAGCATAGCATAGCTGACTGGAGAATTCTGGGAGTTGAAGTCCACAAGTCTTAAAGTTGCCAAGTTTGAAGACCTCTGCTCTGAACGGTCACACTAAGCGAACTGTCGTATGTTGAGGACTACCTGTCTTCCCACCTGCTCTTCCGGCTGCTCTTCCTCTTGCTGCCTCAGCAAGAACTCTTCCGCCAGAGCTACTGCCAGAGAACATGTCTCCGCTCCGTATCCCCGAATTCTTCTCTGGATCTCCAGAGGCAGGATCTCCAGGAACTGCTCCAGGATCACCAGCTCCAGGATCTGGTCTTTGGTGCGTCTTTCGGGTTGCAGCCACCCCCAGCAGAATTTCTTCAGCCGTTTGCAAGCCATTCGGGGACCTTCGGACGGTTGGTAGCAGAACCTCCTGAAATGCTGGCGATGGGCTTCCTCGGAACTGCTTTGATCGTCCTCCTTGAAGGCGGGCGGGATGGTGACGATCCTTCTCCCACGGAGATCCTGGCGGCTTTCCGAGTCGCCTGAGGAGTCTTTGGCCCCCACTGGTGGGGTGCTTCCCCACATGGAGCAAGAGGACTCCGCTTCTTTAAGGAAATTCTGCCATCGGTCTTCCCAAGCTGTCACCTGTCCTTCCTCTGGCTCCATTTTAATCTGGGATGGCATCGCTTCAAGCAAATCCTCTCCCACAACAACATGGAGGCTCCCCTCAGATTCAGCAGTGGGGCTGCCGGCAGCTTCCTTTTCGGTTTTCATCCTTGGGGTATCCCTGGGATCAAAAAAATAAAATAAAAAATAAAGTCAGTTGACATTCATCAATGGATAATTATCAGCGACAATTGCTATCCCTTACCAAAACGGGGCAGAGTATCCTCCCCTCAGCGTGACTGTGGGGTCCCAGTCAAACTGTGACCGGCTGTAGGCTGAGGGCCTATGCCGGTCCAGTATAGGTAGTCCTCGACTTACAACAGTTTCATTTGGGGATCGTTCAAAGTTATGACGACACTGAAAAGAGGGACTCATCACTGTTTTTCACACACTTACAACCACTACAGTATCCCCATGGACACATGATCAAAATTCGGAGGTTTGGCAATATTTACGGTGGTTGCCATGTCCTCGGGTTACACGATCCCCTTTTGTGACCTTCTGAGAAGCAAAGTCAATGGGGGAAGCTGGATTCATTTAACAACCGTGTTACTAACTTAACGACTGCAGTGATTCACTGAACCGCTGTGACAAGAAAGGTCATAACACGGGGTACATTTCACCTCACAAATGTTTCACTCAGCAACTTAGAAATTTTGGGCTGAATCGTGGTCGTAAGTCGAGCACTACCTGTATCTGATTGTTTTGATATAAACAAAGCTGCGCTTCGATGGTTAGATGGCCTAGACTAGGGGTGTCAAACTCAAGGCCTGGGGGCCAGATCTGGCCCATGGGATGCTTAGATCTGGCCCGCGGGGCCACCCTGGAAACAATGGAGGACCGGCCCGCGGTGTCTCTGCGAGCAAAAATGGCGCTCGAGAGGGCTGTGTGTGGCCCTCCTGAGCTCCGTTTTCGCTGGCAGAGGGTTGCAGGAGGCCGTCACAGCCGAAAATGGAGCTCGCAAGGGCCACAGGCAGCTCTCCCAAGCTCCATTTTTGCTGGCAGAGGGTTGGAGGAGGCCGTCAGAACCAAAAATGGAGCTCGGGAGCCCGTTTTCGCTGGCAGAGTGCTTGGGCCACCACAGGCGCCCCCGACACGAGTGACGTCGAGCTGGCCACACACCCCAAGGTCAAACACAACCCTGATGTGGCCCTCAATGAAATCGAGTTTGACACCCCTGGCCTAGGCAATGATATTTGAACATGTATCTTTTTAACATTTATATTTATTGGGTTCTACCAATCAAGTTGAAATGTTAATGTATACAGGTAGTCCTTGACTTACAACAGTTCTCTTAGTAACTGATTAAAGTTACAACGGCACTGAAAAAAGTGACTTATGACCATTTTTCACACTTATGACCGTTGCAGCATCATGTCGCATGATTTACATTCGAATACTTGACTCATGTTTGACGGTTGCAGTGTCCCGGAGTCATGGGATAGCACTAGCACTCAAGACTTATATACCGCTTCACAGGTCTTTACAGCCCACTCTAGGCGGTTTACAGAGTCAGCCTATTGCTCTCAATGATTTGGGTCCTCATTTTACCGACCTCGGAAGGACAGAAGACTGAGTCTACTTTGAGATAGTGAGACTCGAACCGCTGGCAGTCAGCAGAAGTAGACCCTATATGATTTCAGACAAATGGCTCTCCAAGAAAAGAGAGGAGGAAGATCTGTGTGGTTGCTAAGAGTTGACACCGGCTTGATGGTACATAAGCGAACGATCAGTTGGGGAAAGGCCTGAAATTAAAGGCGCTTGCTGGGGAATTCTGGGAATAGATGATGGTTTTGAAGCCCAAGCCAATCTGCAGAGGGGATTACCTTGTTTTAAGTTAAGAGTGTCAAACTGGATTTCTTTGAGGGCTGGATCAGCATTATGGGGGGGGGAGGGAGACGGGGCGGATGCCTCCTGCAGCATCCTGCTGGCCAAAATTGGGCACGCGGGGCACATTTTTCTGGACAAAACAGGGCATGGGGGGGCCGTGCGCGACTGTGCTGCAGCCCGTTTTCGGCCTCGACCACCTCATGCAACACTCTGCTGGCCAAAATGGGGCGCAGAGGGGGGGGCTGCACATGGCTCCCTACACCCCGTTTTGGGCAGCAGTGCGCTGCAGGAGGCTGTTGAGGCTGAAAACAAGGTGCAGGGCGGCTGCGCTCGCCCCCCCGTGCCCCGTTTTGCTGAGATGGGTTCCTCCTGGTTCGCCCGAACCAGTAGTGACCCGCTGGTGACATCACGATGACGTCACGGAACCAGTTTGGTCGGTGCTGGCCCATAGGCGCTGCCATCTTTTTTTTGAATTTTTGAATTTTTATTTTCTTCTGAGCATGTGCAGAAGCCAAGTTTCCGGCACTGTGCATGCGGTCGCCATCTTGTTTTTGGCTTCTTTTTTCTTTTTGAATTTTCCTTTTGAAATTTTTTTTCTGAACATGTGCAGAAGCCGAGTTTCCGGCACTGTGCATGCGCTTGCCATCTTGTTTTCGGCTTTTTTAAAAATTTATTTTTTTCTTCTGAGCATGTGCAGAAGCTGAGTTTCCGGCACTGTGCATGCAGTCGCCAACTTGTTTTTGGCGGCTTCTTTTTTTTTTTATTTTTTTTCTTCTGAGCATGTGCAGAAGCCACGTTTCGAGCACTGTGCATGCGGTCAGCATCTTGTTTTTGGCTTTTTTAAAAAAAATTTATTATTTTTTGGCACTGTGCATACGCGTGGGAGGAATCGAACTGGCAGCAAGGTAACTTAGAACCCAACCCTGCCGTTTTGGCTGCCAAAGGCATCGCAGGCTGGTCCTTTGCTATTTTCAGGCCAGCCCCGCGGGCCAGATTTAACCCCCCCACCCCCGTTGGCCGGATCCAGCGCGTGGGCCTTGAGTTTGACACACTCGTTTTAAGCTAATTTATAGTGCTGATTAAATGATTGGTGTTTTCTGTAGATGAAGATTATATTCGGTCCATACGCCCAAGTATTATATTCGGATCTGAAGTGCTGCAGGCAGCCCTCAGTTCATGATTATTCATTTAGTAAGCATTCGAAGTTACAACCGTGTTTTAAAAACTTACAACCAGTCCTCACTTTTACAACCATCGGAGTGTCACGGGGTCATAATTTAGGCACCTGAGATATTTATGACCATCACGGCGCCAGTGGTCTGCAGCCAACATGGTTGACATTTGTGACCCGCCCAGCAGGTTTCCCAACAAGCAAAGTTAGTGGGGAAGCCGATGGAGAAGGTCGCATGTGACGTCTCACTTAACAACCATGGCGATTTGCTTAATGACCACAGCAAAATAGCTGGTAAAATCAGGGGCGGTTACATGATGCCTCACTTAATGTCTGCACTGCTTAAATGACAATTTTTTTTCCCAGCTCCTATTTCAATCGTAAGTCAAGTTACTGCACATCCATAATTATAATTGATGAAAACTGAGATTTGAAGATACAGAAAGACCAGATCTATCTTTCAGTAAACCTATTAAAAGTCTGAGCCTGCTTTGGGATAAAAGAATTCCAGTTCTCTCATTCAAAAAAATAAAAATAAAACCCGTTAACTGGGTTACGCCATTGTGCTAAATCAAATGCTATTCCTTCAGTTTTGACGGAGAGCATCGGATGAACCCAGCTGATGGTGGTTCGCTTGATAAACCACGGTTGAGCAAACGAAAAGCTCATTGCAACGTCTAACTCAGTGTTTCTCGACCTCAGCAAGATCCATGGCCTTAGCTGGCTGGGGAATTCTGACGATTGGAAGGGCGAAGCATCTTAACAGTTGCTGAGTTTGAGAAAAATGCTGCGTGGAAACTGGGTGCCCACAACCCATTCTTTGAAGAGTCTAGGTGCGAGCCAGCCAGTTAGTTGCAGCTGTTTGGCAGTTGAAACCCCACATCTGGAAGATCAAAGACTTCTCTCTGCTGTTGTTACTATTTTATCTTTTTCTCCTTTCTCTGGTTGGGAAGAAAGGAAACGATAACGGAAGTTGTGGGCAAAAATGTAGGAAGGGACGATGTTAACGAAGAGCATAGAGACTTAGGTTCAAGGTGGGCTGGTGGGATTAATAAACCCATCACGGGCTGTGTTGGTGAGGGAGGGAGGGAGGGAAGGACTTAAATGCCTGTTTTATCATAAAAGTATGTAGAGATTCTCAGTAATCCAGGTCATGGTTGTCCCAAAAAAGCACCTTTGGGACTGTTTTATCATAGTTTGTAAGACACAGTTTATGGTTTCTCAGGTGATGCAAATACAGTCACACTGCCTCAGACCAAACCTACTTCACACAATAATAGCTGTGAAATTTTCTAGTCTCAACCTTAAGAGAGAGAGAGAGAAAGAGAGAGAGTGAGAGAAAGAGAGAGGGGGGGGAAGGGGAAGGAAGGGACTTAAATGCCTGTTTTATCAGTTTTTAGCCACTATGATTTCTGAGGTGATGTCCTTGACTTACGATCACAATTGAGCTCAGAATTTATGTTGCTGAGAATTTTTATTAAGTGAGTTTTCCCCTATTTTAAGATTTTTCTTGACACATTTAAGTAAATCCCAGCAGTGGTTAAATTAGCAACCTGGTTGTTCAGTGAATCTGGCTTCCCCATTGAATTTGCTTGTCAGAAAGTCACAAAAGGGGATCGCATGACGCCAGGACACTGCAATGGTCATAAGTAGGAAACAGTTGCCAAGCGTCTGAATTTCGATCACGTGATCATGGGGGGGATGCTGCAAAAATTGTAACTGTGAAAAACGGTCATAAGTCACTTTTTTCAATGCCATTGTAACTTTGAATGGTCACTAAATTAACTGTTATAAGTCGAGGACTACATGTATAGTCAGTCTCTCTCTCTTTCTCAGACCAACATACTTCATACAATAATAGCTGTGGTATTTTTTTATCCTCAGCCTTAAATTTGAAGGATTTTTCTAGATTTTTGCAAAATAAGTCCTAGGAATGAAGCAGAATTACAGAATGATGGCCTTTCTGTTTGTTCTGTTAATACAGGTAGTCCTTGATTTACAACAGTTTAGTGACCGCTCAAGGTTACAGCAGCAACAAAAAAAATTACTCATGACCACTTTTCACACATACAACCATTGCAGCGTTCCCATGGTCATGTGATCAAAATTCAGACACTTGGCCACTGGCTCATATTTACGACGGCTGCAGTGTCCTGCGATCCCCTTTTGCGACTTTTTGACCAGCAAAATCAACAGGGAAGCCGGATTCACTTAACAACCGTGTTATTAACTTAACGGGTGATTCACTTAACCGCTGTGACAAGTAAGGTCGTAAAATGGGGGTACATTTCACTTAACAAATGTCTGACTTAGCAACATAAATTTTGGGCTCAATTGTGGTCATATGTCAAGGACTATCTGTACAACAAAGCCCCTGGGAAGTTGTTTCCAAACATTTTTTTTAAAAAAACAACTTATTTTTACTCTTTCTTCACCACTCTGCTTTTGTTTTCCAGAACAAGGATCAGCCTGCATATAAATACATTTTTTGCCTTGAATTGGGCAGAAAAGGGAAGAACTGAGCAATAAATACAGCACATATAGTCCTCGACTTGCAACAGGTTCGCTTAGTGACCGTTCAAAGTTACAACTGCGCTGAAAAAAAGCGACTTAGGACCGTTTTTTCACACTTACGACCACTGCAGCATCCCCACGGTCCGGCGATCAAAATTCAAGACACTTGGCAAGCGACCCACATTTACAACGGTTGCAATGTCTCGGGGGTCCTTCTGACAAGCAAAAGTCCACGGGGGAAGCCGGATTCACTTTACAACTTTGTCACTAACCGAACAATCCGCCCGCCGTGATTCCCTTAACAGCTCTGGCAAAGAAGGTCATGAAAGGGGACAAAACCCAGGCAACACATGACGTCTCGCTTAGCCGCAGAAACGTTGGGCTCAGTTGTGGCCGTAAATTGAGGACTACCCGTACAATCCCACCCCCACCCCAACACACACACACAACCAACCTTGGACCCCTCCCCACCCACTTAGTGTTTCTTCCTAGAGTCCTCCCCCACCCACCCCCCAAAAGGAGAAACCGCCCCCTTTATTTTTTTCCCGGATCATCCCAGGATCGATCTGTTGGTCGTGATCAACAGATCACCGGCCGACCTGCTCGTCTCCCGATCCTGCCGTGGAGGGGAGCGAGAAAGAGGCAACCGGCCCAAAGTCACCCAGCCGGCTTTCACGCCCAAGGCGGCATTAGACCTCGCCGTCTCGCTTTCTATATCCCGGTGCCTTTAACCACTAGACCATACTGCTTCTCTCCTCCTCCTCCTCCTCCCCCCGGGTCCCCACCCCCCACCCGATTATCCCCTCTCCGTCTCCTCAGCCCCCCTCCCCTCCGCCCTTCCCACCCCCCGCCGGACAAAACAGCCTCCGAAACTCACAGCCGAACCTCCCGAGTTGAGAAATTCAAAATCCAGAGAGTTGGGGGGGGAGAAGGGGCGGAGCTTCGAGGTGAGGGCTGGGAAAGGTGGGGCTCTTCGACGCTCCTCACGCACGCTCGCTCGCGCCGGGCTGACGCACAACGCCGGGCCGATCTAGGAAGCCGGCACGCTGCTCCTATTAACCCTTTGGCGGACCGAGATTTTGACCGCGAAAGAAAGCGCAAAATTTCCCGTCCTTCGCGACCTTCCCCTACTCTCCGAGTTCATTCCATTCACGCGGCACGTTGCAGACACGAGTTGTGGAAGGCTAATCACAGGTTTGCTCCCGCCAACGTCATCTGTTTTTATTTTTCAATCAGAATAGAGCTGGAAGGGATCTTGAAGGCCATCTAGTCTAACCCTCTGCTCCAGCAGGAAACCCTCTACCATTTCAGACAAATGGCTGTCCAATCGCTTCTTAAAAGCCTCCAGTGATGAAGCACCCACAACTTCTGTTGGCAAAGCTGTTCCACTGGTTAATGAATTCAATTCTATAAACTTTTATATCTTATTTATATAAGATAAAATATAGGAGTACCAGGTAACCCTTGACTTACAATCACAGAGCTGAAGAAGCTTCTTGGATGAGAAGCAAAACATTTTCAAGGAAAAACCAAGAAAGTCCAGTTGCCTCTTGAAAAAAGCACCTTTGGGACTCTCCTTGGTTAGTTTCCATCCATTATTTCTCATCTTGCTTTTTGGTGCTTTGGAAATTAGTTTGACCCGCTCGTCTTCGTAGGAGCCCCCTCAAATATTGAAACACGGCTTTCAACTCCCAGAATTGGGAGGGGGGGTCATACCTGGCTATCTCAAGAGCACCCCAGTTGACAAAGGATATCATAATGGGAAGGGTAATACAAGCCTAATTGTTTTTTTTAATTAGGAAAGGGAATTGAGTGGGTGCCAGGCCTCTGCCTAAGTCACCTCCGTTGCTAGCTTTAGTCTCAAATTCTAGCTGATGCTCTCCATTTGTTTTAGTGGGGGAAGCTTGTTGGCATTTAGATGGCTTTGGTTTTGATCTCCATGCCCAATTTTCTTCTGAGACAGGGGCAGCGTTGCCATCACCGAGCAGAAGCATCGATCCAGTCAGAAGTAGCCCAGAGAAAGAAAATGGCGGCAGAGCTCAGGGAGAAATCAGCTCCGAGTCCTTTGAAGGCCGAGCAATGGAAAGGGACGCAGATAGGAGAACGCCTCCTTTTCATCCAAGAAGCTTCTTCAGCTCTGACTGGATGGGGGAAATGGAAGGATTTATGACCAACTGTCTGCAAGGAATATAAATCCTTCCATTTCCTATAAAGCTTCTTGGATGAAAAGTGAAATGTCTTCGAAGAAAAAGAAGGAAGTCCAGTTGCCTCTTGAAAAAAACACCTTTGGGACAACCATCCCAAAGAGAATCTCCATAGACATTTACTTGAAATAGTTTATACCCTACAGCAATACCTGTAATATTATTAAAAAATACTGTCCTATCTCAGACCCTTGGGAAGGACTTGACTGGGGATAAAAATATCACATCCAGTCCAAGCATCAGGCTGACTGTGAGACTCACCAATAGTAAACACATCAGACATTAACACAATTGAGAATGTCCAGAGATACTTCACAAGAAGAGTATTACATTCCTCTGTTCACAACAGAATACCTTATGAAACCAGACTTGAAATTTTGGGACTTGAAAATTTAGAACTACACCGCCTTCGATCTGACCTAAGTGTAGCTCACAGAATTATCTGCCACAACGGCCTACCTGTTAACGACTACTTCAGCTTCAACCGCAATAATACACGAGCTCACAATAGATACAAACTTAATGTAAACCGCTTCAAACTTGATTGCAAAAAATTCGACTTTAACAACAGAGTGGTCAATGCCTGGAACACTTTACCTGACTCAGTAGTTTCTTCCCCAGACCCCAAAAACTTCAACCTCAGATTATCTACCATCGACCTCACCCCATTCCTAAGAGGTTGGTAAGGGGCGTGCATAAGCGCACAATCGTGCCTACCGTTCCTGTCCTAATGTACCCATATATTCATACCTCTTTTACTCTTATTCATGCTTGTAATATTACATATATATTCAATCATGTTTTACTGTTTAAACTTTGCTTATAATCATATATGCTTGACAAATAAAACAAATACAAAAAAAATAGTAATAATAAATATATGCTGAGGAATGGGTTGGGAGTTTATTTTTTTGTCCACAGGCTTAATTTATAGCATCTTAAACCTGAAAATTAACAAACAGAAATGTTTGTAGGTGAGTGTAACGATAGAGAAATGTAACAGCTAAATGAGGCTGTATCTTGGATTCAGGAAACCAGATTTTAATAAACAGACTTCTAGCTGATCTTACCTGTTGGAGACCTTGAGTTCAAGTTCTGCCTTAAACATGAAATCCAGCTGGGTGACTTTGGGCTAGTCCCTGTCTCTCAGCCCAAGTCATTTCACAAATAAGGGAAGGAAGGAAAGAAGAAAAGGAAAGAAGAAAAGGAAGGAAAGAAGAGAAGGAAGGAAGGAAGGAAGGAAGGAAGGAGGGAGGAAGGAAAGAAAGAAAGAGAAAGAAAGAAAGAAAGAAAGAAAGAAAGAAAGAAAGAAAGAAAGAAAGAAAGAAAGAAAGAAAGAGAGAAAAAAGAAGGGGACCACTATGGAATCCTAGGGCTCTAGATTAGATTACAATCACACTACTTTCTTTTTGGGTAAAGCGACATTATGTGAAGTACAGAAAAGGGGTAAAAAAGTAAGCCAACGAAATTAAAAACACGAACTCAGAAAAAAGAAAAAAAAAGCTTAATTGAATTTACACCAATATTATTCTCAATTCTTCTCTTTTTGCGGCAAGCCATTTTTGCTTCCATATGTTATCTTTTGTTCTTTAAGCTTTGTCAGCTCTCTTTTAGAGGATCTTGTCATCTTGTCATTAAACGATTACAGAAATTCAGAAGTGGCAGGTTTTTGATCAGCTTTATTATTCCCTTCCTCTGCATTTGCTGGAGCCTAAACAGCCAACAGCAGAATTTCCTATAATGAGTGGAGTCCACAAAGGCTTACCTATATACCAACTAACTCCAACCTCAAATGTCCTACAAAGGTGTTGCATTACAAGTCTCAGCACCCACAGTCAGATTGCCCAAGGGAGAACAGGAGCTATAATTTAACACACCTGGAAAGCATTTGGGGCAGATTATCTCTTTTTAACCCAGTGTTTCTCAACCTCAGCAACTTTCAGCTGTGTGGATTTCAACTCCCAGAAATCCCCATTGAAGTCTAAACAGCTGAAAGTCGCTAAGCTGTCTTAAACCTTTGAACAGCACAACAGTCCTGTAATGTAGGTTAAAATGACAAAATGTTAACTATAGGAGTGCTGTACACAGTCCAGAGCCAGGGGTGAAATCCAGCAGGTTCTGACACGTTCTGGAGAACCAGTAGCGGAAATTTTGAGTAGTTCCGAGAACCACCAAATACCACCTCTGGCTGGTCCCAGAATGGAGAGGGAATGGGGATTTTGCAATATCCTTCCCCTGGAGTGGGGAGGGAATGGGGATTTTGCAGTATCCTTCCCCCTGGAGTGGGGAGGAAATGGAGATTTTGCAGTATCCTTCCCCCTGGAGTGGGGAGGGAATGGGGATTTTGCAGTATCCTTCCCCTGGAATGGAGAGGGAATGGGGATTTTGCAGTATCCTTCCCCTGGAGTGGGGAGGGAATGGGGATTTTGCAGTATCCTTCCCCTGGAGTGGGGAGGGAATGGGGATTTTGCCGTATCCTTCCCCCAGGAGTGGGGAGGGAATGGAGATTTTGCCGTATCCTTCCCCCAGGAGTGGGGAGGGAATGGAGATTTTGCAGTATCCTTCCCCCTGGAGTGGGGAGGGAATGGGGATTTTGCAATATCCTTCCCCCTGGAGTGGGGAGGGAATGGGGATTTTGCAGTATCCTTCCCCTTGAGTGGGGAGGGAATGGGGATTTTGCAGTATCCTTCCCCCAGGAGTGGGGAGGGAATGGAGATTTTGCAGTATCCTTCCCCCTGGAGTCGGGAGGAAATGGAGATTTTGCAGTATCCTTCTCCCTGGAGTGGGGAAGGAATGGGGATTTTGCAGTATCCTTCTCCCTGGAGTGGGGAGGGAATGGAGATTTTGCAGTATCCTTCCCCCTGGAGTGGGGAGGGAATGGGGATTTTGCAGTATCCTTCCCCCTGGAGTGGGGAGGAAATGGAGATTTTGCAGTATCCTTCCCCCTGGAGTGGGGAGGGAATGGGGATTTTGCAGTATCCTTCCCATGGAATGGAGAGGGAATGGGGATTTTGCAGTATCCTTCCCCTGGAGTGGGGAGGGAATGGGGATTTTGCAGTATCCTTCCCCCTGGAGTGGGGAAGGAATGGGGATTTTGCCGTATCCTTCCCCCAGGAGTGGGGAAGGAATGGGGATTTTGCAGTATCCTTCCCCCTGGAGTGGGGAAGGAAGGGAGATTTTGCAATATCCTTCCCATGGAGTGGGGAGGGAATGGAGATTTTGTGGTATCCTTCCCCCTGGAGTGGGGAGGGAATGGGGATTTTGCAGTATCCTTCCCCCTGGAGTGGGGAGGGAATGGGGATTTTGCAGTATCCTTCCCCCTGGAGTGGGGAGGGAATGGGGATTTTGCAGTATCCTTCCCCCTGGAGTGGGGAGGAAATGGAGATTTTGCAGTATCCTTCCCCCTGGAGTGGGGAGGGAATGGGGATTTTGCAGTATCCTTCCCATGGAATGGAGAGGGAATGGGGATTTTGCAGTATCCTTCCCCTGGAGTGGGGAGGGAATGGGGATTTTGCAGTATCCTTCCCCCTGGAGTGGGGAAGGAATGGGGATTTTGCCGTATCCTTCCCCCAGGAGTGGGGAGGGAATGGAGATTTTGCAGTATCCTTCCCCCTGGAGTCGGGAGGAAATGGAGATTTTGCAGTATCCTTCTCCCTGGAGTGGGGAAGGAATGGGGATTTTGCAGTATCCTTCTCCCTGGAGTGGGGAGGGAATGGAGATTTTGCAGTATCCTTCCCCCTGGAGTGGGGAGGGAATGGGGATTTTGCAGTATCCTTCCCCCTGGAGTGGGGAGGAAATGGAGATTTTGCAGTATCCTTCCCCCTGGAGTGGGGAGGGAATGGGGATTTTGCAGTATCCTTCCCATGGAATGGAGAGGGAATGGGGATTTTGCAGTATCCTTCCCCTGGAGTGGGGAGGGAATGGGGATTTTGCAGTATCCTTCCCCCTGGAGTGGGGAAGGAATGGGGATTTTGCCGTATCCTTCCCCCAGGAGTGGGGAGGGAATGGAGATTTTGCAGTATCCTTCCCCCTGGAGTGGGGAAGGAAGGGAGATTTTGCAATATCCTTCCCATGGAGTGGGGAGGGAATGGAGATTTTGTGGTATCCTTCCCCTGGAATGGGGAGGGAATGGAGATTTTGCAGTATCCTTCCCCTGGAGTGGGGAGGGAATGGGGATTTTGCAGTATCCTTCCCCCTGGAGTGGGGAGGGAATAGGGATTTTGCAGTATCCTTCCCCCTGGAGTGGGGAGGGAATGGGGATTTTGCAGTATCCTTCCCCCTGGAGTGGGGAGGAAATGGAGATTTTGCAGTATCCTTCCCCCTGGAGTGGGGAGGGAATGGGGATTTTGCAGTATCCTTCCCCTGGATTGGAGAGGGAATGGGGATTTTGCAGTATCCTTTCCCTGGAGTGGGGAGGGAATGGGGATTTTGCAGTATCCTTCCCCCAGGAGTGGGGAGGGAATGGAGATTTTGCAGTATCCTTCCCCCTGGAGTCGGGAGGAAATGGAGATTTTGCAGTATCCTTCTCCCTGGAGTCGGGAGGGAATGGGGATTTTGCAGTATCCTTCTCCCTGGAGTGGGGAGGGAATGGAGATTTTGCAGTATCCTTCCCCCTGGAGTGGGGAGGGAATGGGGATTTTGCAGTATCCTTCCCCTGGAGTGGGGAGGGAATGGGGATTTTGCAGTATCCTTCCCCCTGGAGTGGGGAGGGAATGGGGATTTTGCAGTATCCTTCCCCCTGGACTGGGGAGGAAATGGAGATTTTGCAGTATCCTTCCCCCTGGAGTGGGGAGGAAATGGAGATTTTGCAGTATCCTTCCCCCTGGAGTGGGGAAGGAATGGGGATTTTGCCGTATCCTTCCCCCAGGAGTGGGGAGGGAATGGATATTTTGCAGTATCCTTCCCCCTGGAGTCGGGAGGAAATGGAGATTTTGCAGTATCCTTCTCCCTGGAGTGGGGAGGGAATGGGGATTTTGCAGTATCCTTCTCCCTGGAGTGGGGAGGGAATGGAGATTTTGCAGTATCCTTCCCCCTGGAGTGGGGAGGGAATGGGGATTTTGCAGTATCCTTCCCCCTGAAGTGGGGAGGGAATGGGGATTTTGCAGTATCCTTCCCCTGGAATGGAGAGGGAATGGGGATTTTGAAGTATCCTTCCCCTGGAGTGGGGAGGGAATGGGGATTTTGCAGTATCCTTCCCCCTGGAGTGGGGAGGGAATGGGGATTTTGCAGTATCCTTCCCCCTGGAGTGGGGAGGAAATGGAGATTTTGCAGTATCCTTCCCCCTGGAGTGGGGAGGGAATGGGGATTTTGCAGTATCCTTCCCCTGGAATGGAGAGGGAATGGGGATTTTGCAGTATCCTTCCCCTGGAGTGGGGAGGGAATGGGGATTTTGCAATATACTTCCCCTGGAGTGGGGAGGGAATGGTGATTTTGCCTGTATCCTTCCCCCAGGAGTGGGGAGGGAATGGAGATTTTGCAGTATCCTTCCCCCTGGAGTCGGGAGGAAATGGAGATTTTGCAGTATCCTTCTCCCTGGAGTGGGGAGGGAATGGGGATTTTGCAGTATCCTTCTCCCTGGAGTGGGGAGGGAATGGAGATTTTGCAGTATCCTTCCCCCTGGAGTGGGGAGGGAATGGGGATTTTGCAGTATCCTTCCCCCTGGAGTGGGGAGGGAATGGGGATTTTGCAATATCCTTCCCCCTGGACTGGGGAAGAAATGGAGATTTTGCAGTATCCTTCCCCCTGGAGTGGGGAGGGAATGGGGATTTTGCAGTATCCTTCCCCCTGGAATGGAGAGGGAATGGGGATTTTGCAGTATCCTTCCCCTGGAGTGGGGAGGGAATGGGGATTTTGCAATATCCTTCCCCTGGAGTGGGGAGGGAATGGGGATTTTGCAGTATCCTTCCCCCTGGAGTGGGGAGGAAATGGAGATTTTGCAGTATCCTTCCCCCTGGAGTGGGGAGGGAATGGGGATTTTGCAGTATCCTTCCCCCTGGAATGGAGAGGGAATGGGGATTTTGCAGTATCCTTCCCCTGGAGTGGGGAGGGAATGGGGATTTTGCAATATCCTTCCCCTGGAGTGGGGAGGGAATGGGGATTTTGCAGTATCCTTCCCCCTGGAGTGGGGAGGAAATGGAGATTTTGCAGTATCCTTCCCCCTGGAGTGGGGAGGGAATGGGGATTTTGCAGTATCCTTCCCCTGGAATGGAGAGGGAATGGGGATTTTGCAGTATCCTTCCCCTGGAGTGGGGAGGGAATGGGGATTTTGCAATATCCTTCCCCTGGAGTGGGGAGGGAATGGGGATTTTGCAGTATCCTTCCCCCTGGAGTGGGGAGGAAATGGAGATTTTGCAGTATCCTTCCCCCTGGAGTGGGGAGGGAATGGAGATTTTGCAGTATCCTTCCCCTGGAGTGGGGAGGGAATGGGGATTTTGCAATATCCTTCCCCTGGAGTGGGGAGGGAATGGGGATTTTGCCGTATCCTTCCCCCAGGAGTGGGGAGAGAATGGAGATTTTGCAGTATCCTTCCCCCTGGAGTCGGGAGGAAATGGAGATTTTGCAGTATCCTTCCCCCTGGAGTCGGGAGGGAATGGGGATTTTGCAGTATCCTTCCCCCTGGAGTGGGGAGGAAATAGAGATTTTGCAGTATCCTTCCCCTGGAGTGGGGAGGGAATGGGGATTTTGAAGTATCCTTCCCCAGGAGTGGGGAGGGAATGGGGATTTTGCAGTATCCTTCCCCTGGAGTGGGGAGGGAAAGGGGATTTTGCAGTATCCTTCCCCTGGAGTGGGGAGGGAATGGGGATTTTGCAGTATCCTTCCCCTGGAGTGGGAAGGGAATGGAGATTTTGCAGTATCCTTCCCCTGGAGCGGGGAGGGAATGGAGATTTTGCAGTATCCTTCCCTGGAGCGGGGAGGGAATGGAGAGTTTGCAGTATCCTTCCCCTGGAGCGGAGAGGGAATTGAGATTTTGCAGTATCCTTCCCCTGGAGTGGGGGGGGGGAAATGGGGATTTTGCAGTATCCTTCCCCTGGAGAGGGGAGGAAATGGGGATTTTGCAGTAGCCTTCCCCTGAAGCGGAGAGGAAATGGGGATTTTGCAGTAGCCTTCCCCTGGAGCAGGGAGGGAATGGGGATTTTGCAGTATCCTTCCCCTGGAGTGGGGAGGGAATGGGGATTTTGCAGTATCCTTCCCCTGGAGTGGGGAGGGAATGGAGATTTTGCAGTATCCTTCCCCAGGAGTGGGGAGGGAATGGGGATTTTGCAGTATCCTTCCCCCAGGAGTGGGGAGGGGATGGGGATTTTGCAGTATCCTTCCCCCAGGAGTGGGGAGGGAATGGGGATTTTGCAGTATCCTTCCCCTGTAGTGGGGAGGGAATGGAGATTTTGCAGTATCCTTCCCCTGTAGTGGGGAGGGAATGGGGATTTTGCAGTATCGTTACCCCAGGAGTGGAGAGGGAATGGGGATTTTGCAGTATCCTTACCCCAGGAGTGGGGAGGGAATGGGGATTTTGCAGTATCCTTCCCCCAGGAGTGGGGAGGGAATGGGGATTTTACAGTATCCTTCCCCTGCTACGCACACCAAGCCACATCACGCACACCAAGCCACGCCCACAGAACCTGTAGGGAAAATTTTTGAATTTCACCCGTGGTCCAGGGTCACTTTCATGTGAGATACAAACATGATAAATACAGGTAATCTTTGACTTACAACAGTTCATTTAGTGACTATTCAAACTTACAACAGCACTGAAAAAGGGACTTATGACCATTTTTCACACTTATGGCTGTTGTAGCTTCTCCTTGGTCACATGATTTACATTCAGATGCTTGACAACTGACTCACATTTATGACAGTTGCAGTGTCCCAGAGTCATATGATCCCCTTTTATGACCTTCTGACAAAAGCAAAGTCAATGGGGAAACCAGATGCACTTAACAACCGTATGACTAACTGAACAACTGCAGTGATTCACTTAACAAATGTGGCAAGGAAAGTTTTAAAATGGGGCAAAACTCACTTAACAAATGTCTTGCTTAGCAACGTAAATTTTGGGCTCAATTGTGGACATACGTAGAGGACTTACCTGCACATTAAAATGACAAAAAAACGTGACGATTCAAATCCAGCAGAGGATATTTGGCTAGATTAAACTCTCTCTTTCTCAATTCCAAGGTTTGGCAACTTAATACAGGTAGTCCTCAACTTACAACAGTTCATTTAGTGACCGTTCAAAGTTACAACAGCACTGAACAAAGTGACTTATGACCGGTTTCCACACTTACGGCCATTGCAGCGTCCTTTATGGTCACGCAATCAAAATTCAGACGCTTGGCAACAGACTCGTATTTATGACCGTGGCAGTGTCCCCAAGGTCGTGGGATTCCCCTTTTGTGACCTTCTGACAAGCAAAGTCAATGGGGAAGTCAGATTCACATAACAACCACGTTGCTAACTTAACAACTGCACTGATTCACTTAACAACCTCAGCAAGAAAGGTCGTAAACCGGAGCAAAGTCCACTTAACCAGTAGCAACAGAACCTTTGGGCTCAATTGGAGTCAGAAGTCGGGGACTACTGGAAGTTGAACGATTACCTGCAGGGTTTAAGAAGTGCATTCCCTGCGCCAGATTGCTCTCCCCCCTCCCAATCCCTCGCGCCTGCAGGGAAGGGCGATCACGTGACGCCACGGGATCACGTGAGAGGAGCCCTTTCCTTCTTCCGCCCCCTCCCTCCTCGGGGCCGGAAATGCGAGAAGGGAGATGGGGGGGGGGACTTCCCAAGCCACGGAGCCGCCGCGGTTAAAACCAACGAGCCGGGAGGCCTAGAGAGGCGTGGGAATTTGTGGGCGTGCGGGAGGAGGGGTGGGGCGGCGCATTTCTCCTCTTGACACTCCGGGATGTGCAGTTTGCAGTCGGTGCGCAGACGAGCCGAGACGGCGGCTGCGAGCGGAGGGTGGGGAAGCGGAGCCGCCGGTGCAAAAGAAGGGGTGCATCGGGGCTGGGGCTCCTAAGGGAAGGGGGCAGACAGGGCACAAGCCCGCATTCAGCCCACTTACCACCCCCACCCTTCAATCCTAGAGGTAAGTCGGTCTAGCCAAGGCCATCCGCCGCAGCCATCCACTTCTGGGAGGGGAAGATGCGTTCAGACGACTTGCTGTGCCAGCTTTGGGCTTTTGCGTTGTGTCAGCCCGCTGGGCTGGGTCGGGGGTTTGGGTTGTGCACGTTTGGTTTAACCCAAAAGTCCTTTTTTTCAAGAGGCAACTGGACTTTCTGGGGTTTGGGAATAGCCATGACCTGGAGGACTGCGAATCTCCATAGACGTGCCTGATTTAACTTGGGTAACATGAAAGTGATTGTGGGAAGGCTGCAAACGGATTTGTAAGCCAGGTCTGCAGTTTTGGAAGCCATTGACTTCCAAAAGAACGCAAAGAAGAGCAACTAAGATGATGAAAGCTCGGGAGGCTAAAACCTATGAAAAAAACGGTTGAAGGATTTGGGTTTGGCTAGTCTAGAGGAAAAAAAAGGATTGGGGATGGGATGATAGCTATTCCAGTATTTGAGGGGCTGCCACAAAGAAGAGGAAGTCAATCTATTCTCCAAAGCACCAGAAGGCAGGACAAGAAACAATGGATGGAAACTAATGAAGGAGAGAAGCGACCTGGAATTAAGGAGAAACTTCCTAATAGTGAGGACAATTAACCAGTGGAACAGCTTTGCCATCATAAGTTGTGGGTGCTTCATCACTGGAGGTTGTTAAGAAGAGAGTGGACAGTTACTTGTCTGAAATGGGATATTATCTCCTGCTTGAGCAGGGGACCCGACTAGAAGACCTCCAAGGTCCCTTCCAGCTCCATTGTGATTCAGTTCAGATGAGTGCCAGTCCACCCGAATAGCAAAACCCCTTCGAGAGGGCTTTCCCCCCCCCCCCCCCAATAGGAGAGGATACTGGCTGTTCCATTTTTTAGGCTTCCGCTTTGTTTTCAGACAGACCCCGGATCCCTTTTTTCTTGGACACTTCAAGAGGTTGTCCCAAATTTTGAGATATAGATACTCCTCAATTTATGACCCCAATGGAGCCCCAAATTGCTGCTGTTAAGGGAGGCATTATGTTATGTGAGTTGTGCCCCATTTTACCACCACCTCGCCTACAGTTGTTGAATCAATCGTTGCAGTCATTAAGTTAGTAATGTGGTTAACTGACTTTGTCAGAAGGTCGCACAAAAGGTGATCGGGTGATCCTGGAATGCTCTGACTTATCATAAACAAGAGTCATTTGTCAAGTGTCTGAGTTTTGATCAGGTGTCCATGGGGATCCTGCAATGGTCGTAGGTGTGAAAAACAGGGGACTAGCAGTTTAGGAAGCTGCCTAATTTTCAAGGGTATTTAACTTAGTATTGTCTACCTGGTCTTGTCTGATTTCCAGTCCCTCTCAGTAGGGTAGTTTTAACTCTCCTACTATGGTTTGCGTGGCACATCTGTGGTTAATCTAGATATGATTTCCTCAATGGAGCCGTTTTCCAGCCTTTGCACAATGCAGCAAGCCACACAAGCCATGGGCACTAGTTGCACAACACACTAGCCTCAAAGTTGGTAGCCGGGTTGCAGTTTGGTTGGTGTGAGCACAAACCTTATAATCCTCCGTGGTTGTAGGAAACGTAGGCCCAAAGGATCCTTAATTGTAGAAGAGTGCTGTACATTGCTGTATTCACACAACATTTATAACCTGGTCAATAAATTAACCCACTTGGAGAGGTTTGTGCAACGCAGGGAGACACAAAAGAGGCGAATAATGAACTGGGTTTCACAGAATGTAAAGATCTCGTTTTGCAAATGCACCTTCCAGGGTTTTTTCTCTTAACTGGTTTAATGGGTTGTGTGAACTGAGCCATTCACTGGCAGCCATTCTTTCAAGCAAAGGGTCGTCTCGGCTTCTCCAGGCCTTAGCCCAAGGGTCCCCAAACTTGGCAACTTTAAGACTTGTGGACTTCAACTCCCAGAATTCTCCAGCCAGCTATGCTATGCTGGCTGGAGAATTCTGGGAGTTGAAGTCCACAAGTCTTAAAGTTGCCAAATTTGGGGACCCCTGCTTTAAGTTAAGCTTGTGGGGCTTTCATTATCCTACCATTTTCTCGCAGGCCAAACAGAAGTGGTTTACCACTACTGTTTTCTGGAAATTTGTTCACTTCCTAGACTAATCTGCAAACCCCGGGATTTCCTTTTGGTCTCCCATCCCAATACTAACACGCCTAACTTTTTCCAAGACGAGCTCTGTGCTGCCTTGCTGGAAACAAAGGATACTTTTAGAAAGGGAGTGCACAAAACCGTTCGGACATTCGTAATCTGATGAAACCAGCAGACCAGAGAGGTTCTCTGACTTTTAACAGATTAACAGAGTTGGAAGGGATCTTGTAGGTCATCCAGACCAACCCCCCGCTCAAGCAGGAGACTCTACACCATTTCTGACAAATGGCAGTCTTATCTCTTCTTGAAAGTCTCAAGTGATGAAGCTCCCACAACTTCTGAAGGCAAAAGCTGTTCCATTGGTTGATTGTTCTCACTGTCAGAAAGTTCCTCCTTATTTCTAGGTTGAATCTCTCTTTGTTCAGTTTCCATCCATTATTCCTTGTCTGGCCTTCAGGTGCTTTGGAGAATAGCTTGACCCCCTCCTCTCTGTGGCAGCCCCTCAAATATTGGAAGACTGCTCTCATGTCTTCCCTGGTCCTTCTCTTCCCTAGACTATCCATGCCCAGTTCCTGCAACCGTTCTTCATATGTTGTAGTCTCCAGTCCCTAATCATCCTGGTTGCTCTCCTCTGCACTTTTTCTAGAGTCTCAACATCTTTTTTATAGTAAGGTAACCAAAACTGGATGCAGTACTCTAGGTGTGGTCTTACTAAGACTTTATAGAGTGGTATTAGTACCTCACTTGATCTTGATTGTATCCCTCTGTTAATGCAACTTAGGATTGCATTGGCTTTTTTGGCTGCCACTGCACACTGCTGGCTCATGTTTAGCTGGTTGTCCACTAAGACTCCAAGATCCCTCTCACAGTCACTGCTATTAAGCCTGGTTTCACCCAGTTTATATGTGTACTTTTGGTTTTTCTTACCTAAGTGTAAAACTTCTCACATGTTGGGGTTATAGCTTCTAGAAATCTAGAAATGGGGGAATTCTGGGATGTTTTTACCCAATTTTTTTTGCTGAAAAACCCCCAACCCAATTCAAAGTGGCTTACCAAAAGTAATTAGCAGGCAGCTCGGTTCTAGCTTACAGATTTAAAAGATACAAGCAATAGAAGGAAATTAAAGAACTGTTCGAAGTCGGATTGGACCCACAGTTCCACTTTCTGCATTCTCTGCTATGACTGACTTTTTTTTTTCCTGCTGGGTTGTTCCTCTTTCCAGTCTTCTCTTCTCCTTTTGTGTTTGCTCTGGAGGTCAAGCAATAACTCCCTTTTTTTCCCCCTTGTCCAAAAGGGGAAGATTGCTTCTTCAGTATTGTGCTGGGGACTTCTGGGAGTTGAAGTTCACACATCTCAAATTTGCTGAGATGGAGAAACACTGCTCCGTTGTGGAATTACATCAGATCAGGACATTGAGGAAAAACTTGGCTGTGTGTGCAAAGTAAATGTGTATTCCTCTGTGTTCAGGTCTGAATACAGGTAATCCTCGACTTACGACCACAGTTGAGCCCAGAATTTCCATTGCTAAGTGAAACATTCATATGAGTTTTGCTGTGGAGTGGTATACAGGTAGTCCTCAACTTACAACAGTTCGTATCGTGACCGTTCAAAATTGCAACAGCCCTGAAAAAAAGTGACTTATGACCATTTTTCACACGACCGATGTAGCGTCCCCATGATCACGTGATCAAAATTCAGATGCTTGGTAATTCACTCATATTTATGATGGTTGCAATGTCCCGGGGTCATGTTCAGCTGAGGTGGTGCAGTGGTTAAAGTGCAGCACAGCAGTTCAGCTGTTCAAATCTCACCGGCTCAAGGTTGACTCAGACTCCCATCCTTCTGAGGTGGGTAAAATGAGGACCCAGATTGTTGGGGGCAATATGCTGAACTTTGTAAACCGCTTAGAGAGGGCTGTAAAGCACTATGAAGCGGTATATAAGTCTAAGTGCTATTGCTATTCTTTTACCTTTTTACGATCTTGTTATGGTCCGCCAGCTGCCAGCAGAGCTGGCGGCATATTCGGACAGTGAGGAGGTTGGGGAGGAACATGGGCCAGTCCTGGAGTCTGGGGAAGGCTCTGACGAGAGCTCTGCATCGGAGGCAGAGATGGAACCAGGGCCGTCGGACAGTTATCAGCTGCCTTCGGAGTCAGACATCAGTGAGGCAGACGAACAGCTGGAGCCTGTTCCCAGTGTGTTCATGCGCTGAGCTGCCAGACAAAGGGAACAGCTAAGGAACAAGGGTCGACTTGGGAGTAAGGCCACAGGTGGACGATGAATGGCCCCTCCCACAGAGAATAAAAGGGGAGCGAAAAGGGATGGGAGTTTGCAGGAGACAATTAGTTCGCTTAATTAGTTTGTGACTCTCAGAGACTCCTTGCCAAGTTTTGAAGATATCGGCCTGGCAGCTCTCCAAGCCAGATAAGGTCTGTGACTGTAAATTTACCCTTGAAAGTCTTTGCTGGATGTGAATGAGAAGAATTCACAGTAACTTAATAAAAGAGGGTTTTTTGTCGGGACAAGGAGTCTGCTTCGTGGTTTGTGGAATCCTAGGTCAGAACACTTCTGACAAGCAAAGTCAATGGGGAAGCCAGATTCACTGAACAACCGTGTTACTAACTTAACAGCTGCAGTGATTCCCTTAACAACTGTGTTAAGAAAATTTTTTAAAACGGGGCAAAACTCACTTAAGAAATGTCCCACTTAGCAACATAAATTTAGAGCTCCGTTGTGGTTGTAAGTTGAGGACCTTTTGGGCACCAGGGACCAGTTCTGTGGAGAGAAGTTTTTCCACGGACCGGAGGGGGCGTGTTTCACGTGCTGCTTGCCTCCTGTAGATGGGCCTTCATTTGTTTGCACAGCCCTGTTTCTGCCATGCTGTGATCCGGTACTGGTCCACGGACCGGGGTTTAGGGACCACCTAGTCTAAGTGTTAAGTGCTATTGCTATCGAAAATAAGACAGGGTCTTATTTTCTTTTGACCCCTGAAATAAGCGCTTGGCCCAGGGGTGAAATCCTCCAGGTTCGCTCTTACCTGTCGGTCGTCGCAGAGCCGATGGAGCCATGGCGGTCGCAGCGCGGGCTGCCCCCGCCCGCCTGGACGCCACCATTTGAGTTCTTTTGCCCTCTTCGCATGCGCAGAGGGCAAAAGAACTCAAATGCCGGCGTCCAGGCGGGCGGGGGAAGCCCCGCTCCGCGACCGCCACCGGCTCCATTGGCTCTGCGATGACCGACAGGTAAGAGCAAACCGGGAGGATTTCACCCCTGGCTTGGCCTTATTTTCGGGGAGGGTCTTAATTATTTTTGAGGTATAGGAGGTGGCAAGCGTGGTCACCTCATGCCTGCTGTTGTGTTGCGCTGCTCGTCAGCTGTTCACCCCTGAGGCCGTGCACGCGCTTCCAGCCATGCTTCCCAGGAGTCTGCACCATGCTGTCGGCTGCTGCGACTGGATGTCCCGTCGCCTCCCTGTTCTCACTAATGGCTTTTGCGGCGGCCATTAGCGTGACAGAAGGGGCGCGGTGGCTAGGGTTGTGGGAGCGGCCGTTAGGTAAGGGCATGTGGGGTGCATGGGGCATGTTCCCCCCTCCCTTCCCCTCCTCCGGCCTCACCTCCTCACCTCATGTTGTTTGCGCGGCAAGCAACCAGAGGAAGTGGCGGGGACCGGCTGCGCATGCATTTAAATGTTTTCGGGGAGGACTTATTTTAGCGCATGCGCTCAAAAGCCTGATTGGGCTTATTATCCTGGGACGTCTTATTTTCAGGGAAACAGGTTATTTGATTTTTTTTTTAATATTCTATGAACAGCTGCAGTTTGTAACACATCAAATGTTATTGACTCAGATTCCCCCCAGTGATCCATGGGTTTCACAGTTGCTCCTTTCTGGAGCTGATCAGCAAATATTCCCATTTGACAGGCGTGGAACGTTGAGAATATAAATAAACATGGTCAAATGCAACTAAGAAAGAAAATGCAACATTGGTATAACTAGTATTTGTTAAAAGTATTCACAAACTTTATTCTCAGCCTTCCATCCTTCCGAGGTAGGTAAAATGAGGACCCAGATTATTGGGGGCAATATAAATATACATTGCTTACTGGTGTAAACCGCTTAGAGCAGTGGTTCCCAACCTTTCTAATGCCGCGACTCCTTAATATAATTCCTCATGTTGTGGTGACCCCCAACCATAAAATTATTTTCGTTGCTACTTCATAACTGTAATTTTGCTACTGTTATGAATCATAATGTAAATATCTTAATATGCAGGATATATTTTCATTGCTACAAATTGAACATAATTAAAGCATAGCGATTAATCACAAAAACAATATGTAATTATGCCAGATCAGAAATTCTCGGGCCAGTCTTTGCAAGAGCACAAGGAATATCATCTTCCACAACAAGTCTACTTCTGTATTTAATCAACAAGTGTACAGCAATATTTCTCAATCTCAGCAACTTTTAAGGTGCCTGGATTTCAACTCCCAGAATTGAGAGCAAAGCTGGCCCCTTAGCTGATGCCGCCAAAGCTCGGCCGCCAGGCGTCACAAACGCCTCTCACCGAATGGCACCTCTCCCAACCAATCGGAGGGCTCGGGCGAGTTGAGTCGATATGGCCAAGCTTGTGGCAGTGGGGGGGGGGTAGCTGAGGATGCCGGGGCGACCCCTGGGAAATGGTCATTTGACCCCCAAAGGGGTCCCGACCCTCAGGTTGGGAACCACTGGCTTAGAGAGTGCTTGCACTGTGAGGCGGTATATAAATCTCACAAATAAATAAATAAATAAATATTTGATCTGCAGTGCAGGCCATCCAGACGTACATTCTCATTGGTGTTCAGCGCATTTCAGATTTAAAATACTGTGCCAATTAAATTCAAAGATCCTCTTTCCCACAAGTCATATCTAACCAGGGAAAAGATGGCGGAAGTCGCAGATGTCAGTATGAGCTGGGGCTGAAGGGAAGTAGAAACTTCCCCTTTTCTACCTCAAGACAGCCCCAGCAGCATAATTTGAACAAAAACGGGATGTCCTTGACTTAGAATCGTTGGTTTAGTGACCGTTTCAAGTTACCGTGCTGAAAAAGTGACTTACAGCCAGTCCTCGCACTTATAACCGTCGCAGCAACCCCACTGTCATGTGAGCAAAAATTTGGGCACTTGGCAACCAGCGTGTATTTAGAATACATAAACGTGAGCCCCAATGTGAGTCTCAAACATGAGAGCCCCAACACTTGCGACCTTCACGGAGGTTGGACTAGATGACCTACAAGGTCCCTTCCAACTCTAATACTAAATCTAAAAAATCTAAATCTGTGTGCGGCAGCAGCCAAAAAAAAGCTAATACAATCCTTGGTTGCATAAACAGGCATAGAATCAAAATCACGTGAAGTGTTAGTACCGCTTTATAAAGCCTTAGGCCACTTCTGGCACGCATGCCATAGGTTCGCCATCATGGTTCTAGGGACTGAATCCCAGGCTCTGGGGATGCATGAGGTTCCTAGAGCAGTGATGGCGAACCTTTTTTTCCTCGGGAGCCAAAATAGTGCGCACGCGCACTATCGTACGTGCGTGCCCACACCCATAATTCAAAGCCCCCCACTCACCCCACCCCCCTGCGCATGCGTGCGTGACCCCCCCACTCCCTCGTTTTCCGACTTCCAGTGGGCCCGTTAGGTCCGTTTTTTGCCCTCCCCAGGCTCCAGAGGCTTTCTTGGAGAGCGAAAACGCTCTCCCTGCCACTCCAGAGGCCCTCCAGAGGCCGAAATCGCCCTCCCAGAGCCTCCGCGCGAGCCAAAAATCAGCTGGCAGGCACGCACATGCGCACTGGAGCTGAGCTAGGGCAACGGCTCGCGTGCCGGCAGATATGGCTCCGCGTGCCACCTGTGGCACCCGTGCCATAGGTTCGCCATCACTGTCCTAAAGCATCAGGTAGGTGTCATACCTGAACTCTATTCCCTAGAGTGAGGGTCCCCAACCACCAGTCTGTGGACCGGTACGAGGCCGCGGCATGCCACAAACCGGGCCACGCAAACAAGCAAAATCCCATCTGGGGGATGCAGGCAGCACGCAAAATCACGCCCCCTCCGGTCCACAGAAAAGCCTCTATCCACGGAACCGGTCCCTGGTGCCCAAAAGGTTGGGGGCTGCTCCCCTAGAGAAGTATTTCTCAAGCTTGGCAGCTTTATGGATGGACTTCAGCTCCCAGAATTCCCCAGCCAGTCTTGCTGGCTGGGGAATTCTAAGAGCTGAAGTCCAACTCCTCTTAAAAGTTGCTAAAGTTAAGAAACTCTTAACAGCAAGTGTTTCTTAACTTTAGCAACTTTTAACCTGTGTTGGACTGCAACTCCCAGAATTCCCCCAGCCAGTCTTGCTGGCTAGGGAATTCTGGGAGCTGAAGTCCAACTCATCTTAAAAGTTGCTAAAGAATCACCCATTCCATTCCACTCCATTTCACGGATTTAACTGACAAGCGGGCAGATCCTGATGGAACATTAGAAGACACTTCCTAAAAGTCACAGCCATTTTGTGGTGGGAGTATCATCAGAGGGCTGTTAGGCTGCTTTTCGCTGGTTGCTCAAGACGACTTCCTGAGAATGGTTTAATCTGGAATGGTTTAATCTTGCACTGACCAAGGAGCTGGATTGGATGACCTGACAGACTTGAGCGCTGGGCCCTATCTAATAAAATGAAATTCAATGCAGAGAAAAGTAAAGTCCTACACATAGGTAAGAAAAACTAAAAATATACATATAAACTGGGTGAAACCAGGCTTAATAGCAGTGACTGTGAGAAGGATCTTGGAGTCTTAGTAGACAACTAGCTAAACATGAGCCAGCAGTGTGCAGCTGCAGCCAAAAAAGCCAATACAATCCTAAGCTGCATTAATAGAGGGATACAATCTAGGTCTAGGGAGGTACTAATACCACTCTATAAAGCCTTAGTTAGACCACGCCTAGAGTATTGCATCCAGTTTTGGTCACCACACTATAAAAAAGATGTTGAGATTCTAGAAAAAGTGCAGAGGAGAGCAACCAGGATGATTAGAAGACTGGCAACTAAAACATACGAAGAGCGGTTACAAGAACTGGGCATGGACAGTCTAGCGAAGAGAAGGACCAGGGGAGACATGATAGCAGTGTTCCAATACTTGGGGGGCTGCCACAGAGAGGAAGGGGGGGTCAAGCTATTTTCCAAGGCAACAGGAAGTCAGATAAGGAATAATGGATGGAAACTAACCAAGGAGAGATTCAACCTGGAAATAAGGAGAAAATTTCTGACAGTGAGAGCGACCAATCAGTGGAAGAGCTTGCCTTCAGAGATTGTGAGAACTCCAACACTTGAGACTTTCAAGAGGAAATTGGACAGCCATTTGTCGAAAATGGTGTAGGGACTCCTGCTTGAGTGGGGGGTTGGACTTCCAACTCTGTTACTTTGTTACTGTTACCTCAGTTGCTCTGAGATTCTGCGGATCAGCGAGCGGCTGCTTCAGTGTTATATTTTCCCTCCTCCTCATCCATGTTTCTCTGTCTGTCCTTCAGGAAGAAGTCGGTTGGAGAGAAGACGCTCCCAGTTTTTCTGTAGGTGAGAAGCTCTGAAATCCCATCGACTCTCCCTTGTAAGTACCACTCTGAACTTGCCCAAACGTGGACTCAGACCCCCTCGGTCATGTCCGCAGAAAGAAACCAGTGCTGGGCTAGGAAGGCGAGCGGTTGACACAGAGCCGAGGCCGAAATGGCGGCCGACCGATGGGAGGTATCCTCTGTGGGCCTCCACCCATACGAAGCCAGGGTGGAAAAAGGAGTCAAAATGGAGGAGTTTGAAAGAAATAGCCTTGCTCTGGCCGGCCCAACCCGATTCAGGAAGAGCCCTTACGTTGTCCAAACTTTCACCGTCGGGGAGCATTTTAGCCGGATGGCAGCCAAGCCAACGGAGCGGGACCTCGAGGAAGGGATGCTGTCGCCATGTTGGGAAGCCCAGTGGCGGGACATCCTGAAGAACACACAGTCCCCGTATTCGGGGTGGGGCCACCCGCAGATCCCGGGGGTTCTGACTCCTGCTGAAACCAGGGCTGGTGAAGAGCTCCTACAAGAAGAGGCAGATGGGCTCCTGCCACCAGAGAGGGCCCTCAAGACCAGCCTGGATGCAGACCCCGCAGAACAGGGGGATGATGGAGAGATGAAGGGAGAGGGCCACGCCCAGGAGACCTCCAGCGCGGAACTGCATCGGCAACACTTCCGCTGGTTTTGCTACCAAGAGGCGGAAGGGCCCTGGGACGTCTGCGCCCGTCTGCGGGAAATGTGCCTCAACTGGCTGCAGCCGGAGCTGAATTCGAAAGAACGGATGGTGGAGCTGGTGGTCCTGGAGCAGTTCTTGGCCATCTTGCCTGAGGACATCCAGGGCTGGGTAGGAGAAAGCGGGCCGGAGACCTGTGCCCAGGCGGTGGCCTTGGTGGAGGACTTTCTGCTGAGGCAGCAAGAGACTGAGAGGTGGAAACAGGAAGTAAGGGGGGGTTGTTTCTGGGGTGGGGTGGGGAGCAGGGGATGTGTCCCTCAGTCCTCATAAGAGGCAAGGATGGCACAGGGGATAAAGTGCAGTCTTGCAGGCTAACTCTGCCCACTGTTGGCAGTTCGATCCTGACCGGCATAAGGTTGACGGAGCCTTCCATCTTTCCGAGGTCGGTCAAATGAGGACCCAGATTGTTGGGGGGGGGCGATATGCTGACTCTAAACCGCTTAGAGAGGGCTGTAAAGCAGGAGTCCCCAACCTCCGGTCCGTGGACCGGCACCCGGGCTGCGGCATGCCAGAAACCAGGCCGCAAAAACAAGCAAAGCCCCATCCATGGGATGCAGGCAGCACGTGAAACCAGGCCCCCTCTAGTCCACAGAAAAAAAACTCTCTCCATGGTGCCCAAATGTTTGGAGGCCGCTGCTGTAAAGCACTATGAAGCGGTATATAAGTGTAAGCGCTAGTGCTGTTGCTGTTGCTATGTCACTTCTCACTGTGTCCCATCAGGGACCGACAGGTGGAATCAGTATTTCTCAATCTTAGCAACTGTAAGATGCGTGCACTTCAACTCCCAGAATTCCTGCTAATGTTTTTTGTTTTCATTTTATTAGTTTATAGTATAAAATACAAAAGTACAAAAGCAAATAGTAGGACACAGAGGGGAAGGGAAGGGGAAGAAAGAAGTGTGGGAGAAAAGAACAAAAAAATAGTGTTGACTTCGTCCAACTCCATTGATTGATTGATTGATTGATTGATTGATTGATTGATTGATTGATTGATTGATCTTGTATGCCGCCTAACTCCCGGGGGACTCAGGGCGGCTTACAGCATAAAGAGAGAACAATTCATAAGAAACGATAATAATAGTTAAAAAGAATTTAAAAAATTAAAAAACAAATCAACATTCATATGTGGGGGATTGATCTCTATTTCACCCCGCCTGCAGGAAGAGCCATGTTTTAACGGCTTTGCGGAAGACCAGTAGGGTGGGGATAGTCCAGATCTCTGGGGGAAGTTGGTTCCAGAGAGATGGAGCTCCCACAGAGAAGGCTCTCCCCCGTGGTCCCGCCAACCGACATTGCTTGGCTGATGGGACCTGGAGGAGACCAACTCTGTGGGACCTAACTGGTCGTAAGGAGGCATGCGGAAGGATGCGGTCCCGCATGAGGCATGTAGGGCTTTAAAGGTTAAAACCAACACCTTGAATTGCGTCCGGAGACTAATAGGCAACCAATGCAGCTGGCGGAGAATAGGTGTTACGTGGGTGTATCTTGGAACACCCACTACAGCTCGCGAAGCTGCATTCTGTACCAGTTGCAGTCTCCGGATGCTCTTTAAGGGTAGCCCCATGTAGAGCGTGTTACAGTAGTCCAGCCGTGAGGTGATGAGGGCGTGAGTGACCGTGAGTAAGGCCTCCCTCTCCAAGTAAGGTTGCAATTGGTGCACCAGGCGAACCTGTGCAAAGGTCCCCCTAGCCACAGCTGCTGTGAATAAAGCTGCAGTAGAATAAAGCATTAACATCGAACCTCAGCTTTTTACTTTTCCATAGCAGTATAAACTTAGGCATTTCTATAACGACAAATCAATTTAATCAGTAAAACCCAAAATCAAAGTTTCATTTTTTTCCCCACCTCAAGCCCAGAAGCGGTTTCCAAGCAGAAACAAACGTCCTTAATCTTCTTTTCTTTGATCAAAACCCGGTCAATTTAGCCCTCTCTGCTAAGTCTTTTGTAGCCATTCATCCAGGGTGGGAATCGAAGTGCGCTTCCGTTTTTGTGTGTACAAAAATTCTGTCTTGCTGCCAGGAATACCTCAGCCCGTTTGCTTTGGCTTTCAGCTCCCAAGAGTTCCGCAGCCAAGCTTGCATTAAGATGTGTGAGCTTCAATTCCCAGAATTAAGGTCTGGGGGAATTCTGGGAGTTGAAGTTCATAAATCCTAAAAGCAGCTGAGGTTAAGAAATTCTGTAAAGCTGACATTAGCTTCTTGTTGTTTTTGAAACCCTCCTCAGCCGAGGGATGAACCACTTTGCCTTCGTCATGCGCCTGAAATGTCGGTATAACTTAATTGAGATTTTTAGTAAAGAAAGATGATATTTGACGGAATATATTTAGAATCATTGAAGGAAAGAAGGCAGAATAGCAAGGGGAAAAGAAGAGAAAACCAAAATGTAGAGGGGGGAAAAGGAAAGAAAATATATAAAAAAAATAGCTTCCAATTTTCTTTACAGCAATTATAAGTATAACTTTACCTCTTATTGTATGGTTATAGCAGGCTCTTCATTTTTCTGTAATTATTTTTTTCCTAATCAAAAGCATCTATCACAAGTTCATTTTGTTTTTTTTCACACAAAAAGTTTATAAGGCTTTTCCAGTCAGCAATAAACTTTGTGCCTGAAATTTTGGATTTCTCCCTTGAAGTGAACCAACAAATGCCCGAAATGTGAACAAGCCAATCTCTTAACCAGAAAAGTTTTGGGTCTTCCTGACCTTCCCACTTCAGGGGTGTCAAACTCGTGTCATTGCATCATCATGTGACATATCACGACTTCCCCCCCTTTGCTAAAATGGGGGTGGGCGTGGCCAGCACGTGATACATCCAGCCCGCGGGCCGCCAGTTTGACAACCCTGTACTAAGCCCATGAATTAGTTTTCCAGTATTTCTCCAGATCTTACTGCCTGTTTAACATTTTCCAGGCCTGGGTCTTGTCCCACATTCTTTGAGTGTAGACAAGACTTGTGACGAAGTGAGAATAAATCTCACAGAGGCGAAATAGATCGTTCTCCCGGAATTCAGACATTAGAAATAAAACTGCAGTTTAAAAGTCTAAGTAAAATATTTATTTCGGTACAAACACAATAAAATCTCATTTGTTTACATCTCTGCTATAAAATGCAACTTCCTCCATTGGAAGCCAGAAGAAGAAGGAAAGAATGGAGTTTCAGGAATGCACACATGCGTACAAGAACATATCAATCACGTGCTCAGGAATGAACCATTATATTAGATAGGGATGCAGCTCCCTGCATATACATGTAACAGGCAATAAATCACACCGTGACAACTTGGCAACTTTTAAGAATTGTGGACCTCAACTCCCAAAACTGCGAAGGTTGAGAAACACTGTTTGCCACATCTCCCGATCTTGCACTAAATACTCAGTAGGTTTCCAGCATTTATTGTGAAGTTTCACACACACACACACCGACCAAATGGTTGCACCGTTGTGCAGCAAACACCCACCGTCTTCATACGTGTGTTATTGTGACATCACACACACATCCCCAAAGGGCCAGAACCGGCAGATGATGCGCCCTTCATCATTCTGATTCAAACAGCCAGAATTCCAGCCACCCACATTCTCGCTTTTTTTTTTCTTTCAGGTGCTGGGCGAGTTTGAAGAAGTAGCGATGAGTTTTTCAAGAGAAGAAGACGCTGGCGAAAAACAGCCTTGCCGGGAAATCAAGCAAGAGCAGGCCAATTGGTTGGGTATGGATGCTTTGCCGTCTGTTTACCGTATTTTTCGGACTAAAAGACACACCTAAATTTAGAAGAGGAAAACAACAACAACAAAAGGTTTTGGCCTCTGTGCACCCCGTTTTCGGGCCTTTTTTCAGGCCCTTTTTTGGGCCTTTTCCAGTCTTTTTTCTGCCCGTTTTTGAGCAGAAAGGCTTTTTTGAGGCTTTTTTCTGCCCCCTTTCAAGGCTTTTTGAGGCTTTTTTCAGCCTGTTTTGGGGACTTTTTTCAGCCTGTTTTGGGGACTTTTTGGGCCCGTTTTCAGGGCTTTTTCGGCCCATTTCTGAGGCTTTTGGGGCCTGTTTTTAGGCTTTTGGGGGCCTGTTTTTTCTTTAAAAAGGGCCTAAAAAGCCTCGAAATTGGGCCAAAAAAAAAGCCGAAAAATGGGCCGAAAAAGCCTAAAAAATGGGCCAAAAAAGCGCCTCAAAAATGGGCTGAAAAAAGCCTAAAAAATGGGCTGAAAAAGCCTCAAAAATGGGCCAAAAAAAGGCCTGAAAAAGGCCCAAAAATGGGCCGTGTGGAGGCTAAAAAAATGGCCGGCGGGTGGCCAGGGCTTCGGCAATATTCGGTCTATAAGACACACAGACATTTTCACCCCCTTTTGGGAGACAAAAAAGTGCATCTTATAGTCTGAAAAATACGATATTTATTTAGTTATTTTTTATTACATTTATATGCTGCCAATCTCGCTATCCTCAACATACAACCGTCATTGAGCCTTGAATTGCGGTCATAAGTCATGCCAGTCATTAAGCAGGTCACTATGCGACTGCATCCGATTTTATGACCTTTTTTTGTGGCAGTCACTAAGTGAACGCCACAATTGTAAAGTGAACACCATGACTGTTAAGTTAATCTAGCAATAGCAATAGCAATAGCACTTTACTTATATACCGCTTCATAGTGCTTTACAGCCCTCTCTAAGCGGTTTACAGAGTTCAGCATATTGCCCCCAACAATCTGGGTCCTCATTTTACCCACCTCGGAAGGATGGAAGGCTGAGTCAACCTTGAGCCTAGTGAGATTTGAACAGCTGAACTGCTGAACTAGCAGTCAGCCTGCAGTCGCAGCATTTAACCACTGCACCACTTCAGCTCTATCCTCTGCAATGACCTTATTTCCCACTTCTCTCTCTTCCCTTCTGTCATCTTCGGGAGTTGCCATGTCCGCAGTCCACACTTTATTCGAAGTTACGATGAACCTCCTCAAGGGCTGTCTAACAATGTGAATTTGAAGTTTCCCTCCCCGCAGTCACATGATCATATTTTGGGCACTCAGCAACCAACCCTCATTTACGGCCGTTTGCAGCAACGCAAAGTCACGTGACTGTGGTTTGCACTTTCTGCTGTGTGATTGTGTCCCAAAGGTGCTTTTTCAGGAGGCAACTGGACTTTTCTTGTTTTTTTGGTTGAAGACTTTTCGCTTCTCATCCAAGAAGCTTCTTCAGCTCTGACAGTCTTACACTTAGGCAAGAAAAGCCAAAAGTACACATATAGCCTGGGTGAAACCAGGCTTAATAGCAGTCACTGTGAGAGGGATCTTGGAGTCTTAGTGGACAACCAATTAAATATGAGCCAAAAGCCAATGCAATCCTAAGCTGCATTAACAGAGGGATACAATCAAGATCAAGTGAGGTACTAATACCACTCCATAAAGGAAAGTAGTAGGAAAGGAAACCGACTCCCAGCAGAATTTCAGAAATGAAAGCTTGAATCCACATAGAATAGAATAGAATAGAATTCTTTATTGGCCAAGTGTGATTGGACACACAAGGAATTTGTCTTTGGTGTGTATGCTCTCAGTGTACATAAAAGAAAAGATACATTTGTCAAGAATGGTTGTCATAGGGTTCAAGTAAGCAATCAGGAAACAATCAATATGAATATAAATCGTAAGGATATAAGCAACAAGTTACAGTCATACAGTCATAAGTGGGAGGAGATGGGTGATAGGAACGATGAGAAAAACTAATAGTAGTAGTAATGCAGCCTAGTGAATAGTTTGACAGTGGTGAGGGAATTATTTGTTTAGCAGAGTGATGGCGTTCGGGAAAAAACTGTTCTTGTGTCTAGTTGTCTTGGTGTGCAGTGCTCTATAGCGACGTTTTGAGGGTAGGAGTTGAAGCAATTTATGTCCAGGATGTGAGGGGTCAGTAAATATTTTCACGGCCCTCTTTTTGACTCGTGCAGTATACAGGTCCTCAATGGAAGGCAGGTTGGCAGCAATTGTTTTTTCTGCAGTTCTGATTATTCTCTGAAGTCTGTGTCTGTCTTGTTGGGTTGCAGAACCAAACCAGACAGTTATAGAGGTGCAGATGACAGACTCAATAATTCCTCTGTAGAACTGTATCAGCAGCTCCTTGGGAAGTTTGAGCTTCCTGAGTTGGCGCAGAAAGAACATTCTTTGTTGTGCTTTTTTGATGACGTTTTTGATGTTAGATGACCATTTTAGGTCTTGAGATATGATGGAACCTAGAAATTTGAAGGTCTCTACTGTTGATATCATATGGTGTGTGTGTGTGTGTTTAATGTGGTTTATTATTCAAATGGATAAATGTTAGTCTAGCAGCCAGGCAAAGTAATCATTGCTGATTAGTCTATTTCCTGGTTTGTTTTCTCTCTCTCTTTTTTTTAATTCTTCTCTTCTGAGGATGGTTGGGGCATGGCAGAAAAACAAACCATGGAATAAGCCAGGAAGCCATAAACTATATATAGAATAGAATATAGAATAACAGAATTGGAAGGGACTTTGGAGGTCTTCTAGTCCAACCCCCTGCTTAGGCAGGAAACCCTATACCATTTCAGACAAATGGTTATCCAACATCTTCTTAAAAACTTCCAGTGTTGGATCATTCACAACTTCTGGAGGCAGGCTGTTCCACTGATTAATTGTTCTAACTGTCAGAAAATTTCTCCTTAGTTCTCAGTTGCTTCTCTCCTTGATTAGTTAACACCCATTGCTTCTTGTTCTACCTTCAGGTGCTTTGGAGAATAGTTTGACTCCCTCTTCTTTGTGGCAGCCCCTGAGATATTGAAACACTGCTATCATGTCTCCCCTGGTCCTTCTTTTCATCCAAGTAGACAAACCCAATTCCAGCGGCTGTTCTTTATATGTTTTAGCCTCCAGTCCCCTAATCACCTTTGTTGCTCTTCTCTTCACTCTTTCTAGAACAGGGGTCATCAAACTTTTTAAACAGGGTCAATTCACGGTCCTTCAGACTGTGGGGGGCCCGGGCTGGGTGGGCGTGGCTAGGAGGTCATGTGACTGGGTGGGCATGGCCAATTTAGCAATCCATTTTGCCAATTTAGCAGTCCATTAAACAATACATAAAAATTAAACTTTAAATTTGTTTTGCTCCTGGGGGTGTTTTATTTGCTTTTGTTTGCATGTTGCTCTTTTGGTTGACTTTTCTTTTTACTAGATCATTCTTTCAGTTGTTTAGGAGTCTAGTGGTCCACTTCAGGAAACTCAGTTTTGCGGCAATTCGTCTCAGCCCCAAGGAGCTTACAATCAACAAGTATCTCTGTGTCTATTTCTCTGTTTCTTGTCTCTCTCTCTCTCTCTTCCCCCCTCTCTCTTTCTCTCTCTCTTTCCCTCCCTCTTTCTCTCCCTCCCTCCCTGTCTCTCTTTCCCTCCCTCTCTCTCTTTTTCTCTCTCTTTCCCTCCTCTTTCTCTTTCTCTCTCTCTTTTTTCTCTCTGTCTCTGTCTCTGTCTCTGTCTCTGTCTCTCTCTCTCTCTCTCTCTCTCTCTCTCTCTCTCTCACCGTGTGTGTGTGTGTGTGTGTGTGTGTGTGTGTGTGTGTGTGTGTGTGTGTTTTCTGGAGGTGAGGGAGATCAAAAACAGGATGCACAGACGCCCCGGGAGGGCTCTGTATGCCCCTTTTTTGGCCTGCAGAGTGCTATTGGAGGTGGGGGAGGCCAAAACCTGGCCTGTTTTTGGCCTCCTGGGGTGTCTGCGTGCCCTTTTTTCACCTCCCCCGCCTCCAGAAGCACTCTGCAGCCGAAAAATATTAGCCTTACCTTCCAGTTCCAACCCGTAGGGCTTGCAAAGGTAAGTCCTGCGCTTGGCCGAAGGTTGGGGGTCTAGAGTCTTAACATCTTTTTTACTTTGTGGCGAACAAATATATCCCTGTTTCTCACATTATGCAAAGCGTCAGGAAACAGGAAGCCAATAACTTTCAAATTAAAATTTGCTGCCCTGAAACAAATTGTGGTTACATTATCTTAAACTGATCGTAGTTATCCATTAGAATGGTAAAAAAAAGGGGGGGGGGAGAAGGATCTCAGCGCAGAAAATGAATATGTGTCGTTTGAACCATTGTACTTGTTTTCAGTTCCAGCTTTTCTAACGCTCTCTTTTAATCTTGACAGACAAGTGGGAGAGTGAGGACGAAGAGGCGGCGTTTGAAGCGTTGTTGGAAAAAGCTGAAACTCAAGTCCTGGAAGAAAACTTTGGAGAACAAGAGGCACCAAGATGGGAGCAGAGATTCCCCATGGACAAGAGAAGAAACAACGCCATTCTCGGCGAGAGCGGGATCTCCAGGGAACGTGTCTTGGAGGACAAAGCGCAAACAGGGAAGCGGAGACACATGTGCGGTATTTGTGGGAAGGGCTTCACTCAGAAATCCAACCTCAACCGGCATCAGAGAACCCACATGGGAGGAAAGTCGTTTCAGTGCTTAAAATGCGGGAAAAGCTTCAAGTGGGAAACTAGTTTTATGCGACACCAGAGATTCCATACCGGCGAGAAGCCTTATCCCTGCCTTGACTGCGGGAAATGCTTCAGTCGGAGCGCAAATCTCATCATTCATCAGAGGATTCACACCGGAGAGAAACCCCACCGGTGCATAGACTGCGGGCAGAGTTTTAGCCAGGTTTCCAATCTCGTTCGACACCACCGAGTCCACACCGGGGAGAAACCTTACAAATGCCTGGAGTGCGAGAAGAGCTTCACTCAGAAATCAAACCTCATCAAGCATCAGAGTGTCCATTTGGGAGACAAGCCGCCTCGACGCTCAGCTAACGGGAAGCGACTCAGCCAGAGGTCCAATCCTAAGAGATTGGACAGGGATTCCCTTGGAGAAAACCCCTGTCAGTGCTTCAAGTGCGGGAAAATCTTTTCCCGGAGAGGCAACCTCCTCAGGCATCAGAGCATCCACACAAAAGACAAGCCGCACAAATGCCTCGAGTGCGGGAAGCGGTTCAACCAGAGGACCAACCTGAATGCGCATCAAAGGATCCACACCGGGGAGAAACCGTACCGATGTCCGGACTGTGGGAAAAGTTTCCGGTGGAGGGCGCATCTGATCATCCACAAGCGGTTGCACACCGGCGAGAAGCCGCACAAATGCGCCGACTGCGGGCAGAGCTTCAGCCAGCGGTCCAATCTGGTGAGGCATCTCCGAATCCACACGGGGGAGAAGCCGTATAAATGCTCCGAGTGCGAGAAGAGCTTTGGTCAGAAATCCAACCTTCTCAAACATCAGAAGATTCACACGGGGGATAGTGCCCTCCATCAGCCGACCGGGAATGTCAGACAGGACCAAACTGGAGAGGAACCCTATCAGTGTTTCAGGTGTGGGAAAATATTCACCCGCAGGGGCAACCTGCTGAGACACCAGAGCATCCACACCCGAGAAAAACCTCACAAATGCTCCGACTGTGGGAAGAGGTTCAATCAGAGGGCAAACCTCATCAGCCATCAGAGGATTCACACCGGGGAAAAGCCCTTCGCCTGTCTTGACTGTGGGAAATGTTTTCGGCAGAGCCCGCACCTTATTAAACATCAGAAAGTCCACGCGGAGGAGAAGGTTTCCTACCACCATAGCTCGGACCTTGGGGCGAGCATCAGCCTCGAGCCAGGCCACAGGAGCCATGAGAGGATCTACCTGAGAGGCAATCCGTATCAGTGCATGAAGTGTGGGAAGATGTTCAACTGGCAATCGAATTTCATCCGCCATCAAAAAATCCACGCTGGCGAAGAACCTCGTCAGTGCTTGGATTGCGGGAAGACGTTCAATCGGAGGAAGAATTTTGTGGCTCATCAGAGAATCCACACAAAAGAGAAGCCTTACCAGTGCACCGAGTGCGGGCAAACCTTCACCTGGGAAGCACACCTGGTGATCCATCAAAGAATCCACACGGGAGAAAAGCCTCACACCTGCGTTGAGTGCGGGCAGAGTTTCAGCCAGAGATCCAACCTCATCCGGCATCAGAGGATCCACACGGGAGAGAAACCCTACGCTTGCTCGGAGTGCGGCCAGAGCTTTACGCAAAGGACACACCTTGTGGTGCACCAGAGAACCCACACGGGGGAGAAACCGCATATGTGCGTGGAGTGCGGGCAAGGCTTCAGCCAGAGGGCGCATCTGATTGTCCACCGGAGAATCCACACGGGAGAGAAGCCGTATCGGTGCGTGGACTGTGGACAAGGCTTCTGCCAAAGATCCAATCTTACCAGACATCAGAGGTCCCATGACTGCGAGAAACAAAACTAGGAAACGGGAAGGAATACCCCGCTGGAGGGTTGCCTTGAGTCTCAGTCATCGAAGCATGGGGAATGGGGGTGAGGGGGGAAGGGAGAATGGGCATGTTCAGTTGGTATGGACATTTCGGGAACAAACCAAATTGGTCTTTATGAAAGGATCCACCAAGGACACAGAGCCTGAACTATAAAATATAGAGAGTTGTGAAACGGTTTGAGGGCACTGATCGTATTAAACAGGGACCCCCATCTTCAAAATGGCTACTGGTCTCTTGACTTTTACAGCAGTTTACGTTTCACAAACGTAAGATGATTATTTAAGGCCACGTTTCTCAACCTTAGCAACTTTTAAGACATGTGGACTTCACCTCCCAGAATTCCCCAGCCAACATGGCTGGCTGGGGAATTCTGGGAGTTGAAGTCCACATGTCTTAAAAAGTCGCCAAGTTTGAGATGCGCTGTTTTACAGGACGACGTTACCAGTAAAAAATGCACTGATTTACCAAATATTCTTGCTCTTCCCTGTAGCCTTTGCTTCACTTGGTCCTTCGACAGTTGCCGTTGTTCGCTGTCATCCCTCTTTTCTAACCCAATGGAAGGTGGGAAAGAAATTATGTGAAGGAGATTGTACGTCAGCACCGTTGTTTTCTGGAAAAAGGACTAGCTGGGCACCAAATTGAGGGCAGAAACTGATGAAAGAAAAAGTTGGTTTGTAAATGAGATAAAGTTGGGGAGTGCAGAGAAGAACAACCCCCCCTCCCTCCCAATTCTCTCATATGTTCTGGGTCACATGACTAGCTGGGAGGGAGGGGCTTAGAACGGAGGATTTCGCAGGATTCCGGGCCTCCATTCTAAGCCCCTCCTCCCTGCTAGTCACGTGACCCATAGCACAGCGCATAAAACTGTCTCAACTATTTGGCAACTTTTAAGATATCTGGACTTCAACTCCCAGAATTCCCCAGCCAGCATGGTTGGCAGGGGAATTCTGGGAGTTGAAGTCCACGCATCTCCAAGTTGAAAAACACTGATCTGTGGAGTACAAGGATGCCATATACCAAGCAACTTACAGTTGGCCCAAAGAAGATCCTTCGGACTGTTTTGCCCTGTGCATCATTGTGATTTTGTGTTTTTGATCACAAGCTTAGAAAAATCCCAGGGAAGTGTGTAGCTGACACCCAAAACCAATCCAGGAACACTCCTTTCTGAGGGTTCTTAATAGACTAAACTCCCTTTCCTCCCAGCCTCTTTTTTCCCCATTTGAATTGCTCTCGTCCTGTGCTCCATGGAAGTAGTTCTCAATCTTTTCGAACCCGCTACAGCAGTGGTTCCCAATCCCCGGGCCATGGCAGAACCATCCCCTTCGGCCCCCCCACCCACCCCGCACCAGGCCAATCCAGGATCGCTGCGGTATAGTATTCAATATACCAGTACTTCTCTGGCACATCAGAAATTGTTGAATGTTATACAGGTAGACCTCGACTTATGACCACAATTGACCTCAAAATATCTCTTTAACGCCTGTTAAGGCCCCCCTGTAATTCAGAAGAAATCATCTTTGTACGTGTTAAAGTGACTCTAAACACAGTTAGTTACCTGAGGGTGGAAAACCACTTGGCGGCACAAAAAGTCATTGGGGATTGGTGTGGGGGTGGGTGGGGGCAGGATAAAAAAAAATGGTGTTTTTATTTTTTTATTAAAATAAACTGGCAAGTTCAACAATTCCCATTCCAGGTTAGAGGCAGCCCTTGAGGTATGACCGCAATTGAGCCCGAAAATTTCTATTTCTATGCCCGTTAAGTGAATGTTGACCCATTTTATGGTGGCCTTCCTTTTTTTTTTTAGTTTTTAAATTTTTATTTATAATACAATTAAAAAATGAAAAACATGGACATGCCAGTTTAAATATTTCCATCAAATTATTTCTCCTCCTAAATACAGTTCTTTATCTCTATATAAATATATCTCAACTTTATATACAATACTAAATCCATTTTTCCCTATTCGCTAACATAAGAGTATACAGTACATTTCCAACTTGTCGCTAATTCATAATCCCAACAGTCCTTCTCGATTCCCACCAGTAGTACAATTTATCCCAGATTTCAAAGTATTCTTTTATTTATTTTTATTTATTTTAATAAATTTTATATGCCGCCCAACTCCCAAAGGGACTCTGGGCGGCTTACAAGTATAAAAAGACAATAATAAGATAAAAAGACAATTAAAACAACAGTTCAAGCAAACCTCTACATCACAACACATACATACATGGGGTGATCTCATTAGCCCCAGACCTGCCAAAAAAGCCAGGTCTTAAGGGCCTTCCGGAAGGCCAGCAAGGTGGGGGTATTACGGATCTCGGTAGGTAGTTCGTTCCATAGGGTCGGAGCCGCAACAGAGAAGGACCTCGCCCGCGTACCCGTCAGCCGACATTGTCTGGCTGACGGGACCCGGAGAAGGCCCTCCCTGTGCGATCTCACTGGTTGCTGGGAGGAATGCTGTAGAAGGCTAGATAAACCAGTAGATAAACTGGTCCTGAGCCATGTAGGGCTTTAAAGGTAACGATTCTGATTCATTCTCATCTTTCAATCCCATCGTAAGTCTGTCCATTTCAGCACAAGACAGTATTTTATGCAATATATCTTCCTCCGAGGGGGTTTCTTCGTTCTTCCATTTTTGTACAAAGGCCAATCTAGCAGCAGTCAAGATATGTAACATTAAGTATAATGTTCCCTTATCATATTTATCTATAGTAATACCCAATAGGAAAAGTTCGGGTTTTAGCTCTATCTTCAACATTAATAATTCTTCTAACCATTGTTTTATTCTATTCCAAAATTCACGGGCATTCCCACCACATGTGATAATAGGTCCCAGGTATTATTTTGCATTTCCAGCACATCGATGAAAGATTTAGGCCCATTTTTGCTAACCTCGTGGGTGGGAAATGCCATCTGTAGAACATCTTATAAAGATTTTACTTATAGGAGGTGGCTAGGGTGAGTTTCCTGTTTCTGTTCCATAGTTCCTGCCAAATGTGTAAATCAATGCTGTAGCCAAAATTCCTGCTCCACGTTAGCATAGTTCCCTTAACTTGTTCGTCATACATCGCTTGTTCTAGAACAGTGATGGCGAACCTATGGCACGCGTGCCACAGGTGGCACACGGAGCCATATCTGCCGGCACGCAAGCTGTTGCCCTAGCTTAGCTCCAGTACGCCTGTGCGCGCCGGCCAGCTGATTTTCGGCTCACACGGAGACTCTGGGAGGGCATTTTTGGCTTCTGGAGGGCCTCTGGGGGGGGCAGGGGGGCATTTTCGCTCTCCCCAGGCTCTAGGGAAGCCTCTGGAGCCTGAGGAGGGCGAAACACGGGCCTACTGGGCCCACCGGAAGTCAGGAAATGGGCCATTTCCGGCCTACAGAGGGCTTCCGGGGGGTCGGGGGAAGCCGTTTTCACCCTCCCCAGACATTGAATTATGGGTGTGGGCACTCGCATGTGTGCGATAGCGCGTGCACATGCGCTTTCGGCACCTAAAAGAAAAAAGGTTCGCCATCACTGTTCTAGAAGATAATGGTACATTTTAAAAATCATTTTATCTTCTGTTCCTAATAATATTTTATCTAATTCTGTCAACTCTATTTTTATACCCGGGTCTTTTTTGTCTTTCCTGTATCGTGATTGCAATTGCAGATATGCCCACCATTCATTCAATACCTTCTTCCTGAAGATTCTTCCTCGACTTTAATTCTCCTCTCTCGTCTAGTATGTGTCTGTACGTTATTACTTTTCCTGGTTGTATGAACTTTGGATGTATGTACATTTCCAATGTTGATATCCAGTTCAGGATTTGCATATAGTTTTGTTGCTTAATTTTGACCCAAACGTCTATTAACGCTCGTCTGATATAGTGCCTCCGGAAGTACTGGTGAACTTTGTATTTCTCTTCCCAAAGTATAGCGTGCCACCCTATCTGCATATCATGGTCTTCCAATCTTAATAGTCTCCTGTTTTTTAATTGTATCCAGTCCCGGACCCATGTTAATATTGTAGCTTGATAGCATTTTTCCCAGTCCGGGAAGCCAAATCCACCTCTCTCCTTAGAATCCTGTAATAATTTTAACTTGATCCTCGCTTTTTTCCCTTGCCAAATGAATTTGAGTATAGTTTTGTTTAAATTTTGGAAAAATTATTTATCTAGTTTAATCGGTATGCATTGAAATAGGAATAGTATTTTGGGTCGCACATTCATTTTAATTACTGCGATTCTTCCCATGAAGGAAAGCTGTAAATTTGTCCACCTATCCAAATCAATTTTTATCTGCTCAATTAATTTATTGCAGTTGTCTCTTTTACGTGTGGCACACCTTGCTGTTAATTGAATCCCAAGATATCTTATTTTCTTTGTCGTCTGTATATTTAATCTGTCAACTAATGCATTTTCTTGTGTTTTGGTCATATTCTTGACAAGCATTTTAGTTTTTTCTCTGTTTATCTTTAAACCTGCCACTTCACCATATTCACCCAGTACTTCCATCAGCCTTGCCCCTGATTGTAAGGGCTCTTCAATTATAAAAACCAGGTCATCTGCGAAAGCTTGCATTTTAAATATTTCTTCCTTAATCTCTAATCCTTTAATTTGATCATCTTTCCGAATTGTTCTAGTTAATACCTCCAATGATAATACAAACAGTAACGGGGATAGTGGGCAACCTTGTCTTGTACCCTTTTGAATTTGGAAACTTTCAGTTGTTTCTCCATTAATAATTACTTTGGCTACCTGTTTGGAATAAATTGCTTTAAACATTTTTATAAAGTTCTCCCCAAAGTCCATGTAAATCAGTTGGCTAAGCATGAAGTCCCATTTAACATTATCAAATGCTTTTTGCGCATTGAGAAAAATTAGCCCAATTTGTTTTTCATTACGAACCTCATAATATTCCAGGACATCTAGTACAATCCTAACATTGTTTCTTATACCGGTATATCTTTTGGGCAGGAAGCCATTTTGATCAGTATGTATGAATTCTGCCAAGAACCTTTTGAGCCTTTCAGCCATTATGATCATAAAAATTTTATAATCTGAATTTAGTAGTGAAATAGGTCTCTAATTTTTAATAAACGCCAAATCTGAGTTTTCCTTGGGGACCAATGTGATAGTTGCTTTCTTCAGTGCCGTTGTAATTTTGAACGGTCACTAAATGAACTGTTGTAAATCAAGGACTACTTGTATTTTTAAATGCTCACTTGGCCATGTCAGGCGGGGGAATTCACTGGAGAAAGCAATTACCGTATTTTTCAGAGTATAAGACGCACCTTTTTACCCTCAAAAAGAGGGTGAAAATTTGGGTGCATCTTATACACCGAATGTAGCCCCACTCAGCCACCCCCACCCTTTAACCTTTGCCTGCCAGCAATTTACCTCTTTGCAGCAAACAGGGGAAAGCCTGATTAGCACAATAAGAGATCATCTGCCTCCCGACCTACAGCTGACTGAGGCTTGTAAGCCACGTGGTAAAATGAAACTAACTACGATGGCTGTAATGAGACAAATTGCTGGGAAATGAACTGCTGGCAATGTTAGACTGCTGAAATTGCAAGGAGGTAAGCTATAGTTGCTGTGGCCTAGAGGTAGAGCTCTTGCCTCACAATCAGGAGGTTGTGAGTTCCATCCTAGGTAGAGGCAGATTCTGTTAATATGTTATTTTGTTAAATGTTTGTAGAGTGTTCAAATTATAAGACTTATTTTTAAAGACTGCTTTATTATTGTTCTAGACAACTTAACAAAATGAAGAAGCTTTTTAAAATAAATTCTTGCTCTGAAGAGGCCCAGTGCTATTATATCTTCTTTTAAATAGCAGAGAATACTTCCAGAAAGCCACATCAATTTTAAATATCTGTAAAAGTATAATCTGAAATGTCCTGTTTTAGTATTACGTATTAGTATTAAGTATTAGTATTAAAATAAGACAGCTGAGTTAAACCCTGACTTAGTCATGTTTGGAGTAGATCTATTTAAATCATTGGGAGGAGTTAGTGTGATTACATTTAAGAAAACTTTCTGGGATTAATATACTGCCATAATGTACATTCTCCAATTCTTTGCTATTTCTATGGGTCAAGCACACATGCACAGAAATACACAGCAAACAGTGTATATCATCTGTACTGTTTGCTGTTTGGCAAATTGCTGGGAGGCAGAGGCCTTTTTTCCTTGTTTTCCTCCCCCAAAACTAAGGTGCGTCTTATACTGCGGTGCGTCTTATACTCCGAAAAATACGGTATGTTTGGAGGAGTTAGCAGTAAAAGGGAATCAGACCACCAAAGAACATGGCGGCTGGACACCATCAAAGTTGACCCCAGCCAGAGCATAGCACAACTCAAAGAAATAGTGCAAGTTTGGAAGATGTGGCGAGACCTGGTCCATAGATTCGCTAAAGGTCGTCACAAATGAATGAGTAACCGTCATCATCAGGACGTGGTTTGAGGGGAAATTATGAACATTTCTGAAAAGATCTCCACTATTGAACATACTCAATGGAGAAACATAAAAGAGGAGGAGGAGTTGGATAGGTTCACCAACTTGAGTTCATTTGTAAAAAAATAATCAGGCACACTATTGAAATATTGAAAAAAAAATAAAATAAGACAATCTCATGGCACACTAGAAACAAGTTGAGAATCACTGCTCTAGGGGCATTAAATTCCTAAAAAAAAAAGCCAAGATCCCCTTTTCTGCTCCTCTTGGCTTCTCTAGCTAACCGGCATTCTGTTTTTCTCCCTTGTAAGTTGCCACCTTCCCACAATTTCAACCTTGGAGAACGTCACTACCACTAAAGAAGAGGCTGGACAGCCATTTGTCTGAAACCAGATAGAGCAGGGGTCGGGAACCTTTTTGACTAAGAGAGCCATGAAAGCAAAAAATTTGGAAATTTATTTCAGTGAGAGCCATATAATAAAGAAAGGCAGCCTGCGGGGCTTGGCACGGCTGGGAGTTGCGAGGCGGCGTAGCAACCGGGCTGTTCCTCCGGGTGTGCTAAAGTGCTCGAGTTTTTTCTCTCTCACACACACATGCACAACCTTCCAACGACTGGGAAGTCGTGCTGGGAGATCCAGGCCGGCGGGAGCTAGTCCGGGACGCCCAGGACGGCCGCCCGAGCCCGCCTCGAGGGCTCCCAGCCAGGAGAGGCCGCCTGGGAGGAGCGGGGCGAGGCGATCGGCACCCCGAGGGCTCGGGCTCCCCCCCCCTCCGGACTCAGTGGGCCCTCGCCACCTCCCCCGAGAAGGGCGAGGGGCGGCCGAGGTCCAGCGCTGCCCGGCCGGCTAAAGTCCGCCTCGCCCGCCTGGAGGCTGCCCGAGGAGCCCGCGCGGCGTCTCCCTGGCCAAGGCGCCTCACCTGCCTGCCCGGCTGCGTGGTGGGGTCGGGCCGAGGCGCCGCCTGGCTCACCTCCGTGCTGCGCTCTCCTCGGGCGGCGCATGGCTTCGCCTCTCCCGCCGCCGCCTGGCTCCGTCTCCGGCTGAGGCTGCGCCGCCGCCCCCGGCCCTCTCCGCGCCCGCTGGGCCGCTCCTCCAGCCCCCGCCCCGGCCAAGGCTTCCCTGCGGGCGGAAGCGAGCCTCCCGGGGCAGGAGGGCTCTACCTGCCAGCGCTCTCTCGGCCCTGAGGGGGAAGATGGCGGCGGGAGGGGCCGCTCGCTTCGCCCCCCTCCCTCTCTTTGGAGGGTGGGCGCCTTGCCCGCCGGCCCCTCCCGCCCTTTTCCTCAAGCGGGGGATCCTTGGGGAATCCGCCCGAGCTCCCCGGAGCGGGGTCTGCATGTATCAACCGGGGGGGGGCTCCGTCGCGGGGCAGCTGGGAGGGCTCCCGTGGCCCCAAAGCCGCTCGGCTGGGGAAGGGCGACCGATGCCCGGGCAGACGCTTCTCTTGGCCGCCCCCACCCTCCATCTCAAGGCAGGCGAGGCGCGGAGCTCAGGGAGCTTGCTGCTGTCGCCGCCGCCGCTCACCCTTCAACAGCCAATCAGCGTGGGGCGCCGACAGCAGCAACGTCATCTCTCTGCGCCCGCCTTGCAGATTCCAATTCCAGGCGAGCGCTCCCGGCTTGCTGCCGCCGCCGCGCGTGAACGCTGTCCGCGGCGGGAAGCGAGTTCAAGCGGCCCAGTTCAAGTGAGAATATTTTGCTTTATCTGCGAGCCATATGCAATCATCAAAAGAGCCACATCTGGCTCGCGAGCCATAGGTTCCCGACCCCTGAGATAGAGTCTAGTGCCTAGGCAGGGGGTTGGACTAGATGACCTTTGAGGTCCCTTACGACTCTTCTTCTGAAACATAAACTTTCCCCTTCCGTTCTTTTTCTCTTCCTAAAACATCCTCCTTCAAGTCTCAAGTAGTGAGCAGGGATGTCATTTTTGGATTCCCCGTCACATCTTGCCTAAGCAACCCTTGAAAGAAAAAAGCCTGAGATTAATTCCCAGGGAGGATGGACTTATCACTGTTTCTCAAACCGGGCAATTTCAAGATAGGGGAATTCTGGGAGTTGAAGTCCACCCCCATCTTGAAGTTGCCACAATCGAGAAACACCAGCCTACATTTTAACCTCAACTGATAATGAAGCAGGATTTTTCCAAAGGCTTTCGACAGGATTGATGGTTGCTGAGTCGGCATGGCTTTAAAGGGCCAAGGAGTCAAAAAAAGTCAAGAAAGGGACCACCATCATACAACCTTTTTTTAAATAAAGAGTCGGGGCTTCTGTCACAGTGACGGCTCCATCTTAACTTTACTAACACCTGCTAAGGCCCCCCTGTAATTCAGAAGAAATATTCTTTGTATATATTAAAGTGACTCTAAACACAGTTAGTTACCTGAAGGGGGAAAACACTTGGTGGCACAAAGTGTCATTGGGGATTGGTGTGGGTGTGGGTGGGGGCAGGATGAAAAAAAATGGTGTTTTTATTTTTTATTAAAATAAAACTGGCAATTTCAACAATTCCCTTTCCAGTTTAGAGGTAGCCCTCGAGGTACTACCGCAATTGAGCCCAAAATTTCTATTTCTATGCCAGTTAAGTGAACGTTGACCCATTTTACAGCGGCCTTCCTTTGCTGCCGTTGTTAAGTGAGTCCTTGCAATGGTTTAAGTTAGTCACACGGTGGTTAAGCGAATCGGGCTCTGTTTGTCAGAAGGCCGCAAAAGGGGGATCACATAACTCTAGGACCCTGCAACCGTCGTAAATACGAACCAGTTGCCAAGCGGCCGAATTTTTGATTGTGCGACCATGGGGGACATTGCAGTGGTTGCAAATGTGAAAAATGGGCCCGAGTCGCTTTTTTAAATGTTTTCGAACAGTCACTAAATGAATGGTTGCAAGTCAAAATTGCCTACATTTGTCATTAGACTTCATCTTCTATAGCCAAATTGCTCTCGCGTGATGCGAGTCCCATTGAGATTGTGTGTGTGTGTGTGTGAGAGAGAGAGTGACAGGACAGGAAGTATGTCAGAATTTGTCTCCTGATAGCTGCTTTTAACTCACGTCTGTCCTTCTGTTTTCCAATAAACTTAATTTTTTAAAAAAAAAAATGTGGTTTTGCATGCTCGTTTAGTATTTCATCCTGGAGGCTGCATTCCTTTCGTTCTTACATTTTGGATGGCATTTTGTATATTTATGATAATTACATTGATTTTAACCACACTTCTCTTACTGGATTCGGATGTGGGAAGAGAAATATAACATTCTGATAGTTGTTGGTCTGCACTTAAGTGCAGATTTGGCTCGGGAAACTCACAGGGATGGTCTCTGGTCCATTACTAGCCCCATTCATGTAGCAATAGCACTTAGACTTATATACTGCGTCATAGTGCTTTATAGCAGGGGTCTCCAACCTTGGCAACTTTAAGCCTGGAGGACTTCAATTCCCAGAATTCCCCAGCCAGCTTTGCGGCCCATGGAGGTCTTAGATTTGGCCCAAGGGGCTGCCCTGGAAATAGTGAAGGACCGGCCCACGGTGCCGCTGTCAGCAAAAATGGAGCTCAGGAGGTGGTCCTGAACTGTTTTCGCTGGCAGAGGGTTGCAGGGGGGCGTCCCAGCCGAAAATGGAGCGCACGTGCCAGTTTTCACTGGCAGAACGCGAGGGCCACCACAGGCGCCCCCAACACGAGTGATGTCAAGCTGGCCGCACCCACCCTGGCCACGCTTAACTCTGCTTGTCACAACCCTGATGCGGCCCTCAATGAAATAAAAGTTTGACACCCCTGCTCTAATCGGTTTTACAGAGTCAGCATATTGCCCCCAACAATCTTGGTCCTCATTTTATCGACCTCGGAAGGATGGAAGGCTGAGTCAACCTTGAGCCAGTCAGAATCGAACTCCTAGCAGTGGGAAGAATTAGCTTGCAATACTGCTTGCTAACCACTGGGTCCCCAAGGCACGTAACAAGTTAAATCATTTTATAATTGGGGAAAAGAAATAGTCTCCTAAACTGACCATGTTTTGATTCCATTTTATTTATCAATTCATAAGTACAAGGTTTAGAGAAAAGCTGTTAAGATCAATGAAATGTTACAAATTTAAGCGCTTCATTCCGTAGAGCTCTGCCATCAGGATAGATAATAGAATACAATTGCAAGAATTATATAACCTATAATATAATAAAACCAGGAAAGTCCCCTGAACTTTGCTTTGTCTAAATAGCATGGAGGAAGAAGTGGGATAATAGGTTTCAGAGAATGAAAGGGATTTTGGAGATCATCTAGTCCAGCCCCTTCCTTGTAGTGAAATAACACTGGATTAACACCGCGGTATAAAGACGGATTACTAAATGCCCCCAGCGTTCTTGAGACCGACATGAAATGTGTAGACATGCACTTTTTAGAGCCAATATGTTGATTTGAGTCTTATGCCCTCAGATAGTTGAATTTTCCTCATGACTGATTCCCCTCAACCTGATTTTTTCAGGTCTGCCTCCATCAGTCATGGCAAGAATATTTTTTGCCCCCGCTAGAGAAACTGATGCAAAACCAAACATTTTTTCTTGGACTGTGGGATCCACTCAGGGGTGGCCTTCAAAGATTTTAGCAAAGGGTTCTCTGCCCAGTTGCTGGGTGGCACTGTTCCCTCTAAGGTGCGTGCCCGCGCGGCCGCGCACGTGATGATAGAACGCCGCGCGGAAGTTTCTAACTTCCTGCCGGCATTTCCTAATGGGAGAGGCTGTGCGCATGCGCGGCCGCGCAGATGAAACGAGAACGCCGCGCACCGTTTTTTTTTTCTTACAGGGAACATTGCTGGGTGGGCGTGGCCATGGTGGGCGTGGCCTAGTCGGCTTCCTGCACCACGGCAGGCGGGGGGCGTTTTTGCCCTCCCGGGCTGCGGAGGCTTTCTTTGAGTCTCCCGGAGGGCAAAAATGGCCTCCCCAGGCTCTGGGCCCATTTCCGGCTTTCCCAAACTTCTGGTAGGTCCATTTTTCGCCTTCCTGAGCCTCCACGCACGCCCTGCACTTACCTGCATCGAAAATGGGCCGCGTGGGGACTCCTGGGAGGGGAGGGGCCAGCTAGGAGTGGGATTTGGGGGGTTCTCGGAACTGCACAGAATCTTAGCTAGAGATTCTCCCGAACCCTTGCGAACCCCCAGCAGCCCACTCCTGGATCCACTCAGAAAACACCTTCAAATGCTTTGCTGATCACAGTTCTAGAAACACTAGATGAGCCTTGCTGACATTTCTGGTGTTTTGGGGGGGAAATCAAATTCTTAAGCATAAAGCTCACAACCCCGTCTTCCTTGCACAACTGTTGGTTGCCTTGAGCACTAGGGAAAGGAAGAAATGAATAAGAGGACAGGGAGGGAACAGGACGGGGTTTTCCAACCTTTGGAAGCTAGAAAGCAGGCTGAAATGTTACTTAGAACTGAACCAAATGGTGATGCCGTATTAGAAGAGACATTCCCTTCACAATTAGGTCAGGGGCGGGATCCTAATTTTTTTACTACCACTCTGTGGGCGTGGCTTATTTTGTGGGTGTGGCTTGCCGACCATGTGACCGGGTGGGCGTGGCTTGCCGGTCATATATTAGTTATTTCAGAGAGATGTTATTACTATTTTTGCTATTTTATACCTTACATGAAAAGCTTTGCATACAAAGTGCGTGTTACACCATGGCAACACAGCAACCTTTATATGCAGAAAATGCTATAGTTAAAAGACAAGCAAGTCTCATACAGCATTTTTGGTTTCAGTCATGGATTCCTTAGATGAAAATATTGAGGACTGTTAAAAGAACAGTATCTTTTAACAGTCCTCAATGTTTTCGTCTAAAGAATAACAGTATAAAACTGTATAAAATTAACAGTATAAAAGGTTAAGCTTTCGGAAAACGCCCACTTTGGGAAGCTTTAGGCAAAAGCGAAGGAAAAGTGTCAAATGTGAGCTTCTTATTTTTTTCAAGCAAAGGGACGGGGAAAGACTTAATTGTCAGGTTTCTGGGCATTCGCAGAAGAAAAAAAAAGTTTTAATGTAAATTTTTTTTAAAAAAATGGCGGCGCCCAGGCAACGGCAACCGACCGCACCGGCACTGTGACATCACCAGCGGGCCGCTACCGGTGCTATAGAGTGGACCGCACCGGTAGGAACCCACCACTGAATTAGGTTTATGGGATCACAGCCTCCTCGCTTCCTGTCAGGCAGTGGAAGAGCCTCCCCACTCCAAATATTGGGGTCTCTCTCACTGGAGGTCTTTAGAGGCTGGCTAGTCATCTGTCAGAGATGTTCCAACAGAGCTTGGAGCAAGGGGGTCAGACTAAATGACCTCTGAGGTCACTTTCAACTCTTATGGTTTGGATTCAAATTCATTTTCTGTCCAGGGCGGTAAAAGGATCTCAAATCAAGGTTGGGTTCACCTGGAGATTAGAATGATGATGTCGGACCAGGAAAGCAAGGAATTCCCACAACCATTTCCGAAAAGAAAGTGCTTTTCTGCCAATCCCCTTTTCTTTCTCTCCATGTCTGACCTGCCTTGTCAGGGATGTTGTGGGAGATTTAACACACACACCCCCCCCCAAAAAAAACCACCAGAAACCAGGGGAAAGGGATGTCTTGTTTTGGTCTCATTGGGAAGACGGTGGGATATATATATATATATATCCCTATAGAGCTGCTAGGGAACAGAGCCTGTGGCCTAATGGCTAAGCTGCTGCCTTACAAGGCAGGCAGTCCAGGTTCAAATCCCAGTAAGGGTATGGCTATCTGACGAGAGCTAAGTAGCTCGAAATAGATCTATAATAGTCTCCCTTTATTTTCATTTATCAGCAAAAAATGCTACACACACACACACACACACACACACACACACACGTGTGTGTGTGTAACATTTTTTGCTGATAAATGAAAATGAAGGGCTTCATTTATCAGCAAAAAATGTTACATATACAGACAAAATAGTTTGTCAGCTATAGAAACTGCCTGGATGGTCCCTGGAAGGGCAGAAAGGCAAAAAGGAAGCTGTGATGTTTCCTCCCATACACCAGGATGATTCGACAGAAGTGTGTGTGTGTGTGTGTGTGTGTGTGTGTGTGTGTGTGTGTGTGTGTGTAAAATCCACAAAGGTCATCACTCTCAGCAAGAATCCAGCAATCACCTCTGGATTCTTCCTTCAAGATCAATCAGGAGGATTTTTCAAATTATCACTCGCAGACGTCCCTTTAAAAAAAATATGGAAAACTATGGAATCTTTCTGGGTTCGAAGAGATTTGGGGCATAAGAGTCTCCTACCTACCTAGTCCCTGTGGATTGTGGCTCTTAGCCTGGATGGCAGGGTGGTTGCCTCTGAAGGCCATCAGCTAGAAGATCAGTGGTTCACCCTTGGATGTTTCGGTGGGCCAACTGGGAGAACAAATTGTGAGATCAGATGGGCCAGGGATCTCAATCCAGCACAGTTTAGGTCAGTGATGGCGAACCTATGGCACGGGTGCCACAGGTGGCACGCGGAGCCATATCTGCTGGCACGCGAGACGTTGCCTTAACTCAGCTCCAGTGCACATGTGCGTGCCCGCCAGTTGATTTTTGGCTCGCGTAGAGGCTCTGGGAGGGCGATGTTGGTTTGTTTGTTTTTTAAATCCCCATGGACTGCAAAATGGCTTGTGGGCCAATGAACCAGTCTCATCCGTTGCCACAAATATATGACATATACAACCTGGTAGGAAGAGACCAAAAAAATGTAGCATGCCCCCCTTGTACAACCAACAAGGTTTTGAATTAACACCCCCCCCCCCCCAAAAGAGAAAAAAAATATGGAAAACTATGGAATCTTTCTGGGTTCGAAGAGATTTGGGGCATAAGAGTCTCCTACCTACCTAGTCCCTGTGGATTGTGGCTCTTAGCCTGGATGGCAGGGTGGTTGCCTCTGAAGGCCATCAGCTAGAAGATCAGTGGTTCACCCTTGGATGTTTCGGTGGGCCAACTGGGAGAACAAATTGTGAGATCAGATGGGCCAGGGATCTCAATCCAGCACAGTTTAGGTCAGTGATGGCGAACCTATGGCACGGGTGCCACAGGTGGCACGCGGAGCCATATCTGCTGGCACGCGAGACGTTGCCTTAACTCAGCTCCAGTGCACATGTGCGTGCCCGCCAGTTGATTTTTGGCTCGCGTAGAGGCTCTGGGAGGGCGATTTCGGCCTCCGGAGGGCCTCCAGGGTGGCAGGGGGAGCGTTTTTTGCCCTCCCCAAGCTCCAAGAAAGCCTCTGGAGCCTGGGGAGGGTGAAAAATGGGCCCACCGGGCCCACTGGAATTCGGGAAATGGGGGAGTGGGGGGGTTGCACACGCATGTGCAGGAGGGTGGAGCAAGTAAGGGGCTTTGGATTATGGGTGTGGGCACGCACGCACGTGCAATAGCGTGCACACGCCCTATTTCAGCACCCAAGGAAAAAAAGGTTCGCCATCACTGGTTTAGGTTCTTACGATAACAGATGGCGGATTGATAGATACCATGTTCATTAAGATAGAATGCTCCTTCTCAGGATGCTCTACTTCAGAGCATCCATGTGGAGGAGAGTTAAATCACTGAACGAAGGAAGGCTTAGTCCTGACGCCAGGATGGCTGCCTCTGAAGGCCACCTTCTGGGAGAACTGAGGGCTTCCTTGGGCGAAGAAGATGGGCCTGGGGTCCGATCCAGCAGGGCATTGCTTAGATTCTTATATACCTCTATAACAGGGGTGTCAAACTTGATTTCATTGAGGGCAGCATCAGGGTTGTGTTTGACCTCGGAGGGCTGGGGTGGGCGTGGCCAGCTCGACGTCACTCATGTTGGGGGCGCCTGTGGTGGCCCGAGCACTCTGCCAGAGAAAACAGGCTCCCGAGCTCCATTTTCAGCTGCGGCGGCTTCGTGCAACCCTCTGCCAGTGTAAACGGGGCTCGGGAGGGCTGCCCACGGCCCTCGCGAGCTCCGTTTTTGGCTGTGATGGCATCCTGCAACCCCCTGCCCAGGGGTGGGTTCCTCCCGGTTCGGACCAGATTGCCCGAACCGTTAGCGACCCGCTGGTGACGTAATTTTGGCGTCATGGATCCGGTTCTGTCTGTGCCGGTCTGTGCTCGCCGCCATCTTTTTTTCTGAATTTTCGGCTGATTTTTCTGTGTTTGGATGGCTTCTCAGCGTTCTGTGCTTTGAAAAAAGCCCTCCCGCCCAGCCCCTGGGTTAATACTGACCTTTATTTCTTCGCCCGAAGCACAGCTGATGAGCTCCTCAGCTGTGTTTCGGGCTGAATCCACCTTCTGAGCATGCGCGGAAGTGAAATTGCGCGAACAGGTGGTGAAGGTAAGTAAAACCCACCCCTGCCTCTGCCAGCGAAAATGGAGCTCGGGAGGGCCGCGGGCACCGTTTTTGCTGGCAGAGGCATTACGGGCCAGTTCTTTGCTGTTTCCAGGGCGGCCCCGCGGGCCAGATCTAAGCATCCCGCGGGCCTGATCCGGCCCCGGGGCCTCGAGTTTGACACCCCTGCTATAACATATAATACACTATCCTTGACTATAATTTTCTAATTCTGTTCGTCCATGTATGTAACAAACGAAGAAGTCCCAAAGGTACTTTTCCAAACGGCAACTGGACTTCTTCGGGTTTTTTGTTTTTTTCCCCTTGAAAACGTTTCGCTTCTCATCCAAGAAGATTCAGTTTTGAAGAATTTCCGTTCTGAAGCTTCTTGGATGAGAAGGGAAACATTTTCAAGAAAAAACAAACAAAACCAAGAAAGTCCAATTGCCTTTTGGAAAAGCACCTTTGGGACAACCACGACCTTCGAGGATCTCCAAAGACGAGAACGAAGAAGCTTCTGAAGCACACTTGATTATTTCACATGAAGCGAGAGTCAGCTTTCTTTCCCATTTCCCCCCCGCCCCCCGCAATTGAAGCTCACTGTAGAGAGACACCCCGTTGCGCCACACGCCGTTTAAAACCCGGATCAGACGATTTCCGCGGCGTGGATCCTCTGATGCGAGACCAGCGAGTCGCCCCGCGAGAACTGTTTCCCGCAGACGGGACACTCGTAGGGCTTCTCCCCGGTGTGGATACGCTGATGCGAAGTGAGGTTGCTGCTCTGGCTGAAGGCTCTCCCGCACTCCAGGCAGGTATACGGCTTCTCCCCGGTGTGGGTCCTCTGGTGCAAAGTGAGGTGTGCGCTCCGGCTGAAACTCTTCCCGCACTCGAGGCACAGGTAGGGCTTCTCCCCAGTGTGCATTCTCAGGTGCGAGGCGAGGTTCCCGCTGAAACTGAACCTCTTGCCGCAATCCAGGCATTTGTACGGTTTGTCCCCCGTGTGAGTCCGTTCGTGGGACAGGAGATGCTTTCGGCAAGTGAAGGTCTTCTCACACTGCAGGCAGCGATACCGGGCTTTGCGGGCGTGAATTTTCTGGTGCCTGGTGAGGTGGGTGCTCCGACGGAAGCTCTTGCCGCACTCGGGACAGGTGTGCGGCCTCTCGTTTGTGTGCTTGGCCTGCTTGTGTTGGGCGAGCTTGGCCTCGTCGCCGAAGCTCTTGCCGCAACGGAAACACTTGTACAGTTTCTCGGCCAGGTGGACCCTTTTATGGGAAATCAGCCGGGTGCTTCGGTAGAAGCCCTTGCCGCACTCCGAGCACTTGTACGGCTTCTCCCCCCGGTGAAGCTTTTGATGCAAAATCAGATAATCGCCTCGACTGAAGCTTTTCCCGCACTCGAAACATCGGAAGGGCTTCTCGCCCGTGTGAGTCCTCTGGTGCCTGGTGAGGTCCGACTTGCAACTGAAGGTCTTTCCACACAGGGCACACTTATTTGCACTCGTCCCTTCGGTGTTCGGATGCTCGAGTATCGTTACAGACACCTCAGCTGGTTCCTCCTTAATCTGGATGTTTTCTGCTGAAACACAGGGGAAAAAAATCTTAGGCATCTGGAAAGGGTTGGGCTTTTGGCCCTGTCAGATAACCAGATTAAAAAACCAACCCCGTATAGGCCAGGACTACTGCTAAAGTAACAGAATCCAATAAAGGAGAATTTTTGTAGCTCAGGGTTGAAATGAGGGGCCCTTGGTGGCTCTGAGCTTGGCGATTTTCTTGCAGACGTTTCGTTTTTATCATCCTAATGCAATCCTAAATTGCATTAACAGAGGGATACAATCAAGATCAAGTGAGGTACGAACACCACTCTATAAAGCCTTAGTAAGGCCACACCTAGAGTACTGCATCGTTTTGGTCACCACACTATAAAAAAGATGTTGAGACTCTAGAAAAAGTGCAGAAGAGAGCAACCAGGATGATTAGGGGACTGGAGACTAAGACATATGAAGAACCGTTACAGGAACTGGGCATGGCTAGTCTAGTGAAGAGAAGGACCAGGGGAGACATGATAGCAGTCTTCCAATACTTGAGGGGCTGCCACAGAGAGGAGGGGATCAGGCTATTTTCCAAAGCACGTGAAGGTCAGACAAGGAATAATGGATGGAAACTGAACAAAGAGAGATTCAACCTAGAAATAAGGAGAAATTTTCTGACAGTAAGAGCAATCAACCAATGGAACAGCTTTTGCCTTCAGAAGTTGTGGGAGCTTCATCACTGGAGGCTTTCAATAAGAGATTGGACGGCCATTTGTCAGAAATGGTGTAGGCAGAGTCTCCTGCTTGGGCGGGGGGCTTGGACTAATGACCTAGAACAGGCGTCGGCAACCTTAAACACTCAAAGAGCCATTTGAATCCGTTTCCCAAAGAAAAGAAAACACCACAAAACCTAAAAAACCCACAAAACCTACCGGGGGTCGAAAAGCTCAATAAATCGTGTGCCGGCAGTGTCACACATTTGCGGGTGTGACACGTTTTGAGCGACAGGGAGCCGCAGCAGAGGGGTGAAAGAGCCACATGCGGCTCCAGAGCCACGGGTTGCCGACCCCTGACTTAGAAGGTCCCTTCCAACTCTGTTAAATCATCTGTTAAATCTGTTAAATTCTTGCTAGAACTGATGATGTTACCTAGTTGGGTAATGAAACGTCTGCAAGAAAACAACCAAGCTCAGAGAGCACCAAGGACCCTCAGTAACATAATCTGGCAAGTCTTGAGTGGGCTTCCCTCTCCCGCCTTTTATCTTTTTAAGAACTAGGGAGAGGCTTGCCCGAAAAGTTTTCTCAAATTACTTTCTTGGCCAGGGCTCATGTCCCTCTTATCTGACCACTGCTGCCTCCTCCTCCTCCCCCTGCCCTTCAAGGCCATTTCCTCTATGGTAGTCCTTGAGTTACAACCAACCTGAAAAAGGGAATTAGGACCCAGATTCAAAGTTCCGACAGTTGGGGCCCCCTCCACAGTCACATGGTCAAATTTTGGGCAATCGGTGAAACGGCCGCATTTACAGTCCCATACTCCCAGTTTTTGGCAAAACTCTGCCTATAGTGAACTATTGGTTTGCTTAACGACTATGGTGTTTTGCCTAATGACTGTTACAGCCACTCTACAGCCAAGCATTTCTTTAACAGTATTGGGTTTGTCATGACTGTTACAACATATGACCAGATTGGGCAGGCTCCATTACAGTCATATGTCAAGGACTACCTGTATATGAACTCCCTTCATAGAAACTCTCAAGCAAAGATTTGACGGCTAAGCTACCTTCCAGAACTGTGGCTAGAACTGTAGGCATCTCATCCCACAATCGTGATCAGTTTCACAACCATTCTGAGTCAAGAACAAACCACACTGGTCTTAATCCAAGATGCAATCCAGGCCATGATTGGAAGAATCCAACTATTATGACTGAATATGGTATAAGGCAGGGGTCTGCAACCTGCGGCTCTGGAGCCGCATGTGGCTCTTTCATCCCTCTGCTGCAGCTCCCTGTTGCTCAACATATGTGTCACAACCGCCGATGTGTGACACTCGCCGGCACGTGATTTATTGAGCTTTTCGACCCATCTTTTTCTCCGGAATTCAAAATATTTTTATTGCATGCAGAAATAAAAATGTGTTTTCTCTGTAGCAGGTCATTGATTTCATAAATTCAACACACTATAGTTTTTTTATACATAGCATAAAGGTAAAAAAAAGATATATGCAGTGTTAAATTCATTTTAGATGTCAAAAGGGTTTTGTGGCTCCCGGTGTTTTCTTTTCTGTGGGAAATGGGTCCAAATGGCTCTTGGAGTGTTTAAGGTTGCCGAGCTCTGGTATAGGGTCTCCTGTCTAAGTAGGTGGTTGGACAAGAAGATGTCCAAGGTCCCTTCCAACTATCCCATCCCATCCCATTTCTATTATTTCTGTTTCTATTATTTCTATTTTTATACTATTCTACCTGGCTTTTTCTGTTGAATCTTGCTGGCTCTAGAGCAGCGGTTCCCAACCTTCCTAATGCCGCGACCCACGCTCCGCCCCCCCACCGCAACTCACCCCGCCGCCGCCATTTGGGTTCTTTTATCCTCTGCGCATGCGCAAAGCATTCTGCGCATGCGCAGAGGGTAAAAGAACCCAAATGGCGGCGGCGGGGTGGGTCGCGGGTTGTGGGGCGCAATATGGCGAGGCTTGTGGCAGTGGGCGGGGGGAGCTGAGGATGCCGGGGCGACCCCTGGGAAATGGTCGTTTGACCCCTAAAGGGGTCGCGACCCCCAGGTTAAGAACCGCTGCTCTAGAGCTACTCTTTCAAACTGAGTTCCCTGGGATAGAGAGCTGATCTCTTGGACATGCTCATAAGAGGGTAGATATTACACTCACCCACTTCCACTGGAGGAAAATGATTGTCTTGAGAACTTCCTGGCGACCGTTTCAGCTGATACTCTGAAGCGAAGCTTTCGGGGAGGAAACCTCCCTCTGTGGCTGATCTTGCCACCCAGTCTTCTTCAGGAGGGGGAAAAATGAATGTAAAACATGTCAGGTTTATCTTTCACAAACAGTATTAAGCATAATTAAAAATGTGTTTTATTTATTTATTTATTTTATTTATTTATTTTTGTCAAGTACGTGTTGGTAATATACATAGATATAACGTTGTTTATATACATAAGATGGGTACTGATAAGAGGGAACATTAGGACAGGGACGGTAGGCACGCTGGTGCTCTTATGCACGCCCCTTACTGACCTCTTAGGAATTGGGTGAGGTCGACAGTGGACAGTCTAAGGGTAAAGTTTTGGGGGTTTGGTGACAAAACCACAGTGTCAGGTAGTGAGTTCCAGGCATTTACCACTCTGTTGCTAAAGTCATATTTTCTACAGTCAAGTTTGGAGCGGTTCACTTTGAGTTTGTATCTGCTGTGTGCTCGTGTATTGTTGTGGTTGAAGCTGAAGTAGTCGTTGACAGGAAGGACGTTGTAGCAGATAATTTTATGAGCTATGTTTAGGTCGTGCCGAAGGCGACGTAGTTCTAAGCTTTCTAAGCCCAGGATTTCAAGGTATTCTGTTGCGAGTAGAGGAGTGGAGGACTCTTCTTGTAAAGTATCTCTGGACACTTTCTAATGTATTTATGTCCGATATGCGGTGTGGGTTCCAGACAGATGAGCTGTATTCAAGGATTGGTCTGGCGAATGTTTTGTATGCTCTGGTTAGTAGTGTGATATTACTGGAGAAGAAGCTACGTAAGATTAGGTTAACAGTTCTTGAAGCCTTTTTGGCGATGTTGTTGCAGTGGGCTTTGGCACTTAGGTCAATTAGGTAAACAACTTTGTAATCACTTGGTGAAAGTCTAAAATTCCAACCTAAGTTCTAATTGAACGCATGAGGGAAGTGTTCGTGGTTTGATAAGTAAATAAATAAAAAGAGCGACTAAAGAACTAGAATGCCAATTTTATCAATACAGTTTCAAGCAGTTTGTAAAAACTGTTGCTTAGGCATAAGGAAGCTTATTAAATCCATGCTAGATTCACCCAACATGCTTAATCAGGTCAGGGTTTCTGTGATTTTTCTCTATTATACAGCCATTCAGAGGATGGTCTTGGCCTAGGAGAGGGATGCTGGCTCAGGAACTCTGGGAGTTGAAGTCCACAAGTCATAAAGGGGCCATGGTTCCCCATGCTGGCTCAGGAACTCTGGGAGTTGAAGTCCACAAGTCATAAAGGGGCCATGGTTCCCCATGCTGGCTCAGGAACTCTGGGAGTTGAAGTCCACAAGTCATAAAGGGGCCATGGTTCCCCATGCTGGCTCAGGAACTCTGGGAGTTGAAGTCCACAAGTCATAAAGGGGCCATGGTTCCCCATGCTGGCTCAGGAACTCTGGGAGTTGAAGTCCACAAGTCATAAAGGGGCCATGGTTCCTCATGCTGGCTCAGGAATTCTGGGAGTTGAAGTCCACAAGTCATAAAGGGGCCATGGTTCCTCATGCTGGCTCAGGAATTCTGGGAGTTGAAGTCCACAAATCATAAAGGGGCCATTGTTTCCACATGCTGGCTCAGGAATTCTGGGAGTTGAAGTCCATAAGTCATAAAGGGGCCATGGTTCCTCATGCTGGCTCAGGAATTCTGGGAGTTGAAGTCCACAAGTCATAAAGGGGCCACGATTCTCCATTTCTGGCCTAGAACAAACCACCTTCGAATTTCTGCTTCTGCATTCTGGCTCTTGGGCTGGTCATTTTTGTCATGGCTCATCTTACCTCCCAGGTTTGTTGATATTGTAGGAAGAACGTTTGGGCAGCCCTTCTCTTTGGGGTCTCAGGAAAAAAAAGGCAAGCTACACATTCAATACAGGTAGTCTCGACTTACGACCTTTCTTTTAACAACCGTTCAAACTTATGACAATACTGAAAAAAGTGAGTTGCAACCCGTCCTTACACTTACGACTGCCACAGCGCTACCAACAGTCACATGATCAAAATTCAGATCCTTCGCATGTATTTATGACGGTTGCAGTATCCGACGGTCATGTGATCTCCATTTATGGCCTTCCCAGGGGGTTTCTGGCAAGCAACTTCAATGGCAGTAGCTGAATTTGCTTAACGATTACCCCGTTCACTTAAATAACTTCATTCTTTAGCAATGGACATTCCAATCCCAACTGTGGTCGTAAGTCGAAGACTACCTGAACATACTTTTCCATGAGATGAAAATCTGCCCCTTTCCTTCCTTTACAGGTAGTCTTTCACTTACAACAGTTCATTTAGTGACCGTTCAAAGTTACGACGGCACTGGAAAAAAGTGACATGTGACCGTTTTTCACAATTACCACCTTTGCAGCATCCCCAGGATCGCGCGATCAAAATTCGGATGCTTGGCAACTGATTCATACTTATGACCAATCCTGTGTCCCGGGCCCACGGGATTCCCCTTTTGCGATTTTCTGACAAGCAAATTCAATGGGGAAGCCAGGTTCATTTAACAACCAGGTTGCTTAACTTATCCACTGCAGTGATTCACTTAGCCCAGAGGTCTTCAAACATGGTGACTTTAAGACTTGTGGACTTCAACTCCCAGAATTCTGGGAGTAGAAGTCCACAAGTCTTAAAGTTGCCAAGTTTGATGACCCCTGACTTAGCCACTGTGGCAAGAAAGGTCGTAAAATGGAGCAAAACTCACTTAACCAATGTCTCACTTCACAGCAGAAATTTTGGGCTCAACTGTGAAAAAAACTGTTTTGTGTTTAGTTGTCTTGGTGTGCAGTGCTCTATAGCGTCGTTTTGAGGGTAGGAGGTGAAACAATTTATGTCCAGGATGCGAGGGGTCAGTAAATATTTTCACGGCCCTCTTTTTGACTCGTGCAGTGTACAGGTCCTCAATGGAAGGCAGGTTGGCAGTAATTGTTTTTTTTCTGCAGTTCTATTTATCCTCTGAAGTCTGCGTCTGTCTTGTTGGGTTGCAGAACCGAACCAGACAGTTATAGAGGTGCAGATGACAAATTCAATAATTCCTCTGTAGAACTGTATCAGCAGCTCCTTGGGCAGTTTGAGCTTCCAAGCACTGCACACCAAGACAACCAGACACAAGAACAGTTTTTTCCCGAACGCCATCACTCTGCTAAACAAATAATTCCCTCACCACTGTCAAACTATTCACTAAGGCTGCATTACTATTACTATTAGTCTTCTCATCGTTCCTATCACCCATCTCCTCCCACTTATGACTGTAACTTGTTGCTTGTATCCTTACGATGTATATCAATATTGATTGTTTCCTGATTGCTTATTTGTACCCTATGACAATCATTATCTGGTTTACCTCATGATTCTTGACAAATGTATCTTTTCTTTTATGTACACTGGGAGCATATGCACAAAAGACAAATTCCTTGTGTGTCCAATCACACTTGGCCAATAAAGAATTCTATTCTATTCTATTCTATTCTATTCTATTCTATTCTATTCTATTCTATTCTATTCTTTCGTTCGTTCGTTCGTTCGTTCGTTCGTTCGTTCGTTCGTTCGTTCATTCATTCATTCATTCATTCATTCATTCATTCATTCATTCATTTATTTATTTATTTATTTTGTGTGATTTATATACCGCCTCACAGTGCAAGCACTTTCTAAGCGGTTTACACCATTAAGCAATGTATATTTATATTGCCCCCAACAATCTGGGTCCTCATTTTACCTACCTCGGAAGGATGGAAGGCTGAGTCAACCTTGAACCGGTGAGATTTGAACCACTGACCTGCGGATCACAGTCAGCTAAAGTGGCCTGCAGTACCTGCCTCTAATCGCTGCACCACCTCGGCTCTTTTTATTCTATTCTATTCTATTCTATTCTATTCTATTCTATTCTATTCTATTCTATTCTATTCTATTCTATTCTATTCTATTCTATACTATTCTATTCTATTCTATTCTATTCTATTCTATTCTATTCCCAGACACTGTGACTGAGCTGTTGTGATGTCACAGAATGGACATCCCAGCTGCCGAGAATTCCTATGGGGCACTATTTGTTATCAAGGGAAATGGACCACAGAACCTACAGGAGAGCCAAAGCTAAGCCTGGCCTAGAAAGGAATTTCAGGGACATTCAAAGACCCTTCCGTTCTCCCTCCCCAAATTGTGTTATTCCTCTTTTACCTGTCGGAAGGCCCTCTTCGCTGTCATCTTCCTCTTTGACGATGACACGTAGCAGCCCCAATTCAGAGTCCCAAAAGGACTGGGTGGCGTTGGAGCAATCTGGACTTCTGGACTCCTGCAAGCACAAAGAAACTCAGCCAGATCTAAAGACCTCGACCTTCCTTTCCACCCTCCATTTAAACGCGGAATAAGGCAACTTCGTTTTGGGACCAGGCTAAACTGACCCTGTGATTTTTGGCCACTGGGGGCTGCAAAAGACACAGGAGAGGATGCGATGAGTTGGTGACGTATAGGTAGTCCTACAGGACGCGGTGGCTCAGTGGCTAAGACAATAATTAGGTAAACAACTTTGTAATCACTTGGTGAAAGTCTAAAATTCCAACCTAAGTTCTAATTGAACGCATGGGGGAAGTGTTCGTGGTTTGATAAGTAAATAAATAAAAAGAGCGACTAAGGTACTAGAATGCCAACTTTATCAATACAGTAGCAATAGCAATAGCACTTAGACTTATATACCGCTTCATAGTGCTTTACAGCACTCTCTAAGCGGTTTACAGAGTTCAGCATATTGCCCCCAACAATCTGGGTCCTCATTTTACCAACCTCAGAAGGATGGAAGGCTGAGTCAACCTTGAGCCTGGTGAGATTTGAACAGCTGAACTGCTGAACTAGCAGTCAGCTGGAGTAGCCTGCAGTAGCGGCATTTAACCACTGCGCCACCTCGGTTTCAAGTAGTTTCAAGCAGTTTGTAAAAACTGTTGCTTAGGCATAAGGAAGCTTATTAAATCCATTCTAACCACTGCGCCACCACGGACCCAGATGCTCAGGGGGGACGGACAACTCTGGGCCCCTCACGTTCAACCTAGCCTACCTCACAAGATTGTCGTGGGGAGAGAACGGGAAGAGGGAGCATTCTGTGTGGTGCCTTGAATAAACAAAGACTGATACTCAATGTTAAAAGTTAGGATTGAAGCTTAAAAGACAAGCCAGGTGAATCTGGTAATTACCATTTTGTGTTCTTTTGCGGATTCCTGAAAGCGGTTGTTCCCAATTAGGGTTCTGTCTTTTGGCTGGAGTCCTGAATGCTTCACTCCCAAGAATTCCCACCAAGGTTGACTGGATTTATTTTTAAGCTTTGTGTATACGCCACTGCAACCTAGATGATGGAGTGAAAAGTTAGGTGGTTAGAAGAAACTCTATAATAAGAATCATTTGCAAACTCACTTGTTTTATTTTATAATGTTCATGATGGAAAAAGGTAGAATTATTGAATTGTGGAGTTGGAAGGGGCCACTAAGATTGTGTAAACCAGTGTTTCTCAACCTCAGCAATTTTAAGCTAGGTGGACTCCAACTCCCAGAATTCCCCAACCAGCATGTCAATCCAACTCTCTGCAATGGAGAGGAAAATCAGTCAAACCATCCTCCAGATCCTGTATAGCAGGGGTGTCAAACTCAAGGCCCGGGGCCCGGAGCCGACCCATGGGGTGCTTAGATCTGGCCCAGGGCCCAACCCTGGAAACAGCGAAGGACCGGCCCCTGCCAGCGAAAACAGAGCTCGGGAGCCTGTTTTCACTGGCAGAGAGCTCAGGCCACCACAGGCCCCCCCCAACATGAGTGACGTCGAGCTGGCCACACCCACCCTGGCCACACCCACACCCACACCCCCTGAGGTCAAACACAACCGATGCGGCCCTCAATGAAATCAAGTTTGACACCTCTGCTGTATAGCCTCTTCTTAAAAACCCCCAGCAGTGGAGAACTCACAGAGCTTCAAATAACACATATTAAGAACTTCAAATAACATTTACTTGTCCCAAAGGTGCTTTTTCAAGAGGCAACTGGTTTCTTTGTGTTGTTGTTTTTTTACTTGAAGCTTCTTGGATGAGAAGCGAAACGTCTTCAAAGAAAGTCCAGTTGCCTCTTGAAAAAAAAGCACCAACTACGACCTGGATGACTGAGAATCTCCATAGACAACATTCGGGTTTATTTCATTTATATCTCACTTCTTCAGGAGTTCAAGGCAGTCCAACTTCACCACGGTACATTTATCAATACGAAGCACTTTTAAGGTGTGATCCATTATTTCGATTACATATTTTTAGGAGGATTGCTATATTGGTAGTCCAGTACTATCCTTGTTTATTTTATATACTGCTCGCTTCAACTGGCTCTTGGCAGTTTGCAATTGTGTTAAAATTGACACAATAAAAGGACAGTACATTCAAAACAAAAACCAGGTTGCTCGATAATCCTCCAGCATGTCCTGTGGAAGAACTTTTTTAAAATCCTTCTGTGACACTGTTTTCCTATCTCAAAAGGAATACGGGGTTTTTCTGTACAAATTCAGAATAAAAATGTCATCCAAAGGGAGTGAAGAAAGCCTAATTCCACAGAGAGGAAACCTATCTGCAATGCTGAGAGACTTGGCTGAGTTAGTCTAATACAGGGCTCCTCAAACTTGGCAACTTTAAGACTTGTGGACTTCAACTCCCAGAATTCTCCAGCCAGCTATACCATGCTGGGTGGAGAATTCTGGGAGTTGAAGTCCACAAGTCTTAAAGTTGCCAAGTTTGAAGACCTCTGGTCTAATAGCATCTTCTGAGAATCAAAGCAGTTTTGCTCCAATCTTCTGCCATCTGTGCTGGATTTCAACTCCCAGAATGCTCTGCTGGGAGCACTTAGAATGCCACGTTGGTTGGGGATTCTGGGAGTTGAAGTCCAACAGGGGTACCTGTTGGGGAAAGTTGATCTGGGGAATAGGAAGAGCTCAGATTTCAGAAGTTCAGATTCATTTTTAGCCATCAAAATTGGACAGTTTGGGGTTGTGATAGCGAACCTGTGGCACGCAGAGCCCTCTCTGCTGGCACGCGCATGGTCGCCACAGGTCAGGTCTCCGTGGCGTTTCTTTCGTGAGCTTCTGTTTCCCTGCAAATGACGATCAGAAGCTCACGAAAGAAAAAGATCTTACCTCTTGCCGCGCTGCCGGTGTTGGGATGCCCCGCCTCCCGTCGGCCAGCTGGTCTTTGGGTCTCTGCTGCGCATGCGGGCATGTCCAAGCATGTGTACGTGCATGTCTGTGCATGCACGTTTGTGCATGTCTGAGCATGAGCATGTTCACGCATCTCCACGCATGCGCGCATTTGCGAACACCTTTCAGTTTGGGCATGCGCACACGCGCAGTTTGGGCACTCAGTGTCTAAAAGGTTCGCCATCACTGGTTTGGGGCATGTCCTTCAGTTCAACCTACCTCACAAGTACGTTTTGGCAATACAACAAAAGGGAATCTTTTTGAACATTTAGAGAAAAGGTAGGATAAAAATCTATCCAAAAAGATGATTATTTCCTCCCTCCTCCCAGCTTGTTTCCTCTGCAGTACATAAATCTCTGAAGAGGCAGCCATTATTTTGTGATTATGATCTTGATTTATCACTGGTTGCTTGTATGTACACTGAGAACTTTTGCACCGGAGACAAATTCTTTGTGTGTCCAATCATACTTGGCCAATATTCTATTCTATTCTATTCTATTCTATTCTATTCTATTCTATTCTATTCTATTCTATTATTCTATTCTATTCTATTCTATTCTATTCTATTCTATTCTATTCTATTCTATTCTATTCTATTCTATTCTTCCAGTCCAGTCCAGTCCAGTCCAGTCCAGTCCAATGTTCCCTGTAAAATTAGAAAACGGCGTGCGGCAGTTAAAACCTGCCCCATGGCGTTTTCTTTTTATGTGCGCAGGCGCGCAGCCTCTGCAATTAGAAAATGCCGGGCGGAAAATGCCGCGCACCTTAGAGGGAACAGTGGTCCATTCCATTCCATTCCATTCCATTCTATTTGCAAACGCTCCTAAAGTTAGCATGCAATCTATATGGTAGTTCATTCAGCAAACCGAGTTAAACAAACCACGGATTATCACAAGAGGTGCCAAAAAGCCAGACTTCCTCAACAAGAGCGCTGAAGACTTAGTGCTGCCATCTTACCATTATTAATGGTAAAATAAGTTGACCCCCTCCCCCACCCGTTCTTTGCGACAGCCCTTCAGATACTAGAATCATGTCTCCCCCAGTCCTCCTTCTCTCTAGACTAGCCAAACCCAAATCCTACAAACCGTTTTAGTCTCCAGGCCTTTTTTTTAATCATCTTAGTTGCTCTTCTTTGCACTTTTTCCCAAAGTCTCCACATCTTTGTTTGTAATCTGGAGACCAAAACTGAATGCAGCACAGATAGTCCTCAACCTACGACCGCAATTGAGCCTGGGATTTATGTTGCTAAGTGAGACATTCGTTCAGTGAGTTTTGCCCCATTTTACGACCTTTCTTGCCACAGCTGTTAAGTGAATCCCTGCCATCATTAAAATTAGTAACAGGGCGCTTAAGTGAATCCACCGACTTGGCTTGACAAACTTATCTTTTCTTTTATGTACACTGAGAGCATATGCACCAAGACAAATTCCTTGTGTGTCCAATCACACTTGGCCAATAAAGAATTCTATTCTATTCTATTCTATTCTATTCTATTCTATTCTATTCTATTCTATTCTATTCTATTCTATTCTATTGTCAGAAGGTCACCATAGGGCAGTGATGGTGAACCTTTTTTTCCTCGGGTGCCGAAATAGTGCACACATGCGCTATCGCACGCGTGCGCGTGCCCACACCCATATTCAATGCTCCCCCACGCACCCCTGCTCCCCCATTTCCTGACTTCCAGTGGATCCGGTAGGCCCATTTTTTGCCCTCCCCAGGCTCCAGAGGCTTTCTTGGAGCTTGGGGAGGGCAAAAACGCCCTCCCCTGCCACCCTGGAGGCCCTCTGGGGGCCAAAAACGCCCTCCCAGAGCCTCCATGCGAGCCAAAAATCAAATAGCGGGCGCCCACATAAACGCTGGATCTGAGCTAGGGCAACAGCTTGCGTGCCAGCAGACATGGCTCCGCGTGCCACCTGTGGCACCCGTGCCATAGGTTCGCCATCACGGCCATAGGGGATCACGTGAACCCCAGGACACTGTAACCGTCATACATGCGAGTCACTTGTCAAGCATGCAAATATCAATCACGTGAGCATGGGAAAGGCTGCACCGGCCGTAAGGGTGGGGGGAAAAGTCACTTTTTCCAGTGCTGTTGTAACTTTGGACAGTCACTAAACGAACTGTTGTACGTCGAGGACTACCTGTGTTCCAGGTGCGGCCTTACCAAGGCATGCACTTACACGTGTGCGGGTGTGTACATGTGCAGGCATGCAATTGCAGCCAGGCATTTGCTGCCCTCCAACCCCCATCCTAATTCCTTCCCTCCCATCGGAACCCCTCCTGTTTGGACCCGACGGGCGTCGCACTCACAGCGGACACTTGTGGGTGGGAAGGGCCGTCCAAAGAACCGGGCAGCGAGCGGGTCAAGGGAGGCCGGACGGGTTGCAACGGGTCAGAGCCGGGACCAGCCGGACGGGCTGATCGGACCGCAACCGCGAACGGGAATGGTATGAACAGGGTGGAATTGGGGAAGGGGGGGTTTACTTCTCTCGGCTCTTCCCCGGGCGGCTCTTCCTTCCTCCTTCCCTCCCTCCCTCGGCTGTCAAGTCCGCCCGCTCACCTGGCGCGCGCGTCGCGCTCGGGCTCAGCTTCGCTTTCCGCGCGGAGAAACAGGAAAAGGTCCTTCTCTTTCCCGAGGGTGTGCGCGCGCTCGCTCCCCCCCCTTCCCCCCAGACACACACACACATACACAAATACAAACCGCCGCCGTCTATTCTAGGCAGCCGAACTCGTCTGCTTTTAATGCCCTTAAAACCCGCCCCTTTCCCGGGAGAAGCATGGACGGCTTGGGATCATGGCGGGCGCCCCCCCCCCCATCCCTTTGGAGCCTCAGCGGGGCAGAGGAGCGCGTAAAGCCGCCCTCCTCCCCGCTTGAGCCCGGGGGTGGGAGGAGAAGGGAGAGGCGGGGGGAGGGGTTTGGAGCTCTGCAGCCCCCAGGAGACGGAGCAGCCGTCCCAAAGAAGGCGCTTTTCCTTCAGAAGCGGGAGGGGGGGGGACGGTGCCAAGGAGAGAAGCCATATAGAGCAGGGGTCTCCAACTTAAAAGCTGGCTGAGGAATTCTGGGAGTTGAAGTCCACAAGTCTTAAAGTTGCCAAGGTTGGAAATTCCTGAATTCTAGAGCATAGGGGTGGGGGAACGATGGTCCCTTTATGACTTGTGGACTTCAACTCCCAGAATCCCTGAGCCAGCCATGCATATGAGCCACGCTGGCTCAGGAATTCTGGGAGTTGAAGTCCACAGGTCATAAAGGCCATCGTGCTGGCTCAGGAATTTATTTATTTATTTATTAGTGACATTTATATACAGCCTGACAGTGCAAGCACTCTCTAAGCGGTTTACACCAGTAAGCAATGTATATTTACATTGCTCCCAACAAGCTGGGTCCTCAGTTTACCTACCTCAGAAGGATGGAAGGTGAGATTTGAACCGCTGACCTGCGGATCACAGTCAGCTAAAGTGGCCTGCAGTACCCCACTCTAACCGTTGCGCCACCTCGGCTCTATACAATTGCGATTGCAATCAGAATAGAGCTGAAAAGGACCTTGGAGGTCCTCTAGCCCAATCCCCTGGTCAAGAAGGAAGCCCTGTAGTATTATTATTATTTATTTATTTTTATTATTTATTATTTGGTTCTTCTATGCCGCCCTACTCCCGAGGGACTCAGGGAAGCGTACAACGTGCAAGAACACTGAACAATAAACAATAATTAAAAAGAATGTTAAAAGAATTTAAAAAGTTTAAAAAAATGTTCAAAAAAAATGTTCACCACCAATTTCAGACAGTTGGCTGTCTACTCTCTCCCTGAAAGTCTCCAATGATGGAGCACCCACAACTTCCCGAGGCAAATCACTCCATTGGTTAATTGTTCTCACTCCTTAATTCCAGGTTGCTTCTGTCCTTGATTAGTTTCCATCCATTGTGTCTTGTCCTGACTTCTGGTGCTTTGGAAAATAAGTTGACCCCCCTCCTCTTCGTGGAAGCCCCTCAAATATTGGAATACAGCTATCATCTCCCCCTTAGTCCTTCTTTTCTCTAGACTAGCCATATCCAATTCCGGCAACCGTTCTTCAGATGTTTTAGTCTCCATGTTTTAGTCTTTAATCATCCTGGATCCAACCTGGAAATTGGGAGAAATTTCATGACAGAACAATTCCAACTTGTTGGAATTACTACTACTGCAATGCGCTCTACATGGGGCTACCCTTGAAGAGTATTCGGAGACTTCAGTTGGTGCAAAATGCGGCTGCGCGTGCTGTGGTGGGTGTGCCAAGGTACACCCACGTGACACCTATACTCCGCCAGCTGCATTGGTTGCCCATCGGTCTCCGGGTACAATTCAAGGTGTTGATCATCATCTTTAAAGCCCTTCATGGCTTAGGACCAGGCTGAAGTGGTGCAGTGGTTAAATGCAGCCATTGCAGGCTGACTGCTAGTTCAACAGTTCAGCTGTTCAAATCTCACTAGGCTCAAGGTTGACTCAGCCTTCCATCCTTCCGAGGTCGGTAAAATGAGGACCCAGATTGTTGGGGGCAATATGCTGAACTCTGTAAACCGCTTAGAGAGTGCTGTAAAGCACTATGAAGCGGTATATAAGAAAAGTGCTATTGCTATTGCTATTGCTATCTCCGGGACCGCATTCTGCCTCATACTTCCCTTCGACTGGTTAGGGCCCACAGAGTTGGCCTCCTCCAGGTCCCGTCGGCCAAGCAATGCCGGCTGGCAGGCCCTAGGGGGAGAGCCTTCTCTGTGGCCGGCCCCGTGCTCTGGAACCAACTTCCCCCAGAGACCCGAACTATCCCCACTCTGCTGGCCTTCCGAAAAGTCGTTAAGACATGGCTTTTCCTGCAGGCTGGGGGTAGAGCCTAATCCATCTGAGCTCACCCCCAAGTATGTATGGTTGCTGTATGGTTGTTGGATGGTTTTAATATTGGGTTTTTAATTTTTATATTTGATTTTAAGTAATATTTAGAGTTGGTTATTCTTGTATTTTTTTTCTGCTGTACGCCGTCCTGAGTCCCTCGGGAGTTGGGCGGCATATAAGAAAACCAAAATAGAAATAGAAACTTGCAGTGGAACAGCTTGCCCTGAGAAGTTGTGGAGTTTTTTAAGAAATTGGAAAACCACTTGTCTGAAATGATATACTGTAGGTGTAGGGTCTCCTCTTTGAGCTGGGGGTTGGACTAGAAGACAGAGAGGAGGGGGGTCAAGCTATTTTTCAAAGCAGCTGAAAGCCAGACAAGAAATAATGGATGGAAACTGATAGATTCAACCTAGAAATAAGGAGAAATTTTCTGACAGTGACAGCAATCAACCAATGGAACAGCTTTGCCTTTGGAAGTGGTGAAAGCTTCATCACTGGCATCTGTCAGAAATGTGTAGGGCCTCCTGCTTGGGCAGGGGGTTGGACTAGATGACCTCCAAGGTCCCTTCCAACTCTGTTTATCTTTTAAATACCTCCAAGGTCCCTTCCAATTCTATTATTAGACAGTAGGACAGGGACGGTAGGCACAATGGTGCGCTTATGCACGCCCCTTACAGGAATGGGGTGAGGTCGACTGTAGACAGTCTTAAGGTTTAAGTTTTTGGGGTTTGGGGAAGAAACCACAGAGTCAGGTAGTGCATTCCAGGCATTGATTACTCTGTTGCTGAAGTCGTATTTTCTGCAGTCGAGTTTGGAACGGTTAACGTTAAGTTTGAATCTATTGTGTGCTCGTGTATTGTTGCGGTTGAAGCTGATGTAATCATTGACAGGTGGGACATTATGGCAGATGATTTTATGAACTACATTTAGGCCGACGAAGTTCTAAGCTATCTAAGCCCAAAATTTCAAGTCTGGTGGAATAAGGTATTCTGTTGCGAGCAGAGGAGTGGAATAGAATAGAGTGGAGTGGAATTATTCTATTCTATTCTATTCTATTCTATTCTATTCTATTCTATTCTATTCTATTCTATTCTATTCTATTCTATTCTATTCATGTTCCCTCTCTGTTACTCATGAAGGATCCGGCTGGGAATTGGCTCCTCTTCTAGAGGAAAGCAGGAAGATTAGCTGGAGGGTTTAAGAGACAGTCTACCCTCTCCTGTTTGCAACCCTCTGGAAGAAACACCTCCGCTCTGGGACCTCATTTCTATAGCCAGGCCTCCACTTCTCCTCCTTTTGCTTCGGGGGAAAATTCAAAACCAAGCACTGCCCCCTGTTGGAGAAAGATATGCATGGCTTCGTTCCATCCACCCTCACGCTTCCTTTGGCCTCTCTAGGTTTAAGAAACCGCATTGGGTAACTTTAAAGTTAAACCTTTTAAAAGCCTTCAAGAATATTTGAGGTGCTCTATTTCTCAAAGCTGCAGGTTGCCAGAGGCTGACGGTTCTGGCAGTCTTGCTGCTGAGAATTAAATGTTTAAAATAAATAAATAAAATGAAAATAAATTTTGAGAATGGGTCCTATCTCTTTTTTGGGGGGGAATGTCATAACTTCAAACAGTCATTAAGCAACCAATCATTAAGCTAACTACTTGTATTCCAGTCCCCTACAATCTATGTAAGAGCAACTAAACAGCAACGCAGGTAGTCTTCGACTTACAAGAGTTCATTTAGTGACACAACGGCACTGAAAAAAATGACTTATGCATTTTTCACATGACCATTGCAGCATCTCTATGGTCACATGATCAACATTCAGACGCTTGGCAACTGACTCAAACTTATGACCGTTGCGGTGTCCCAAGGTCACGTGATCTCCTTTTGCGACCTTCTGACAAAGCAAAGTCAATGGGAAAGCCAGATTCCCTTAACAACCGTGTTACTAACTTAACGAGTGTAATGATTCACTTAACAACTGTAGCAGGCAAGGTCGTAAAATAGGGAAAACTCACTTAACAAATGTTTCACTTAGCGACATAAACTGTTGGGCTCAATTGTGGTCGTAACTCGAGGACTACCCATAATGGATTCTCAAGGTTTTTTTTTCTTTCCTTTCTTTTCTTTCCTTTCCCCCACACCTCCTCTTTCCATGTTATACTTGTTGAGATTGTTAGCTCATAGGTTTTATTGGTTTTACCTAACCCGGGAGTTGTTTTTTCGCTGAAGCAGAAGACAAATCTGCTTTAGCTCATCAGAATTGCTTTTAAAAACCATTTTTCTCATTCACTGCAAATGAAAGTCTGAATTTGCTTGCTTTTCTCTTCTTCCCCCAACACAGTAAAACTACTCCCAGTGTTTCACAGGCTGATGAAAAATAACAAAAGGTTTCAAATCAGTTGTCCACTTTCTCGTTATTTTAATTTTTTCCCCTTCTTTGTACATAGATCAGCTTTTCTCAACCTTAGCAACTTTAAGACGCGTGGACTTCAACTCCCACAATTCCCCAGCCAGCAAAGCAAAGTTGGCTGAGGAATTCTGGGAGTCGAAGCCCACGCATCTCAAAGTTGCTAAGGTTGAGAAATACTGACACAGATGTTTCCAGATGTTTCCAGGCCATGCCAGCCTTCTACTGCACAATCGTATGGCTACGACGACCGCCGGGCAAGATTTCTCTGAAAAGTCTTTTATTAGCATCCGAGCATTTACACAACTTTATTAAGATGGAGAGGTGTGAGCTGCACTCCCTCACTGTCTTCAAAAAAAAAAAAGTCCGACTCTTGTGATTTCTCACTTAGGGGATTCTTTGATGAGGGAAAAACGATTGCACTCAGATTTAAACGATATCATATTCACGGTGCTGCCCCAGTCCTGCCAATTTAAGAATGTGCCCCGCCCCCCCTGAAAAACCAGGTCCCTTTTATTCTGAAAAGATCGGGCATCGCCTCTTGCTTTTGCGAGCATCGCTTGGAGTTTGTCCCAGTAGTGAAATGCTACCGGAACACCCCAGGTCGGGCGTATCGGTAGCGGCGGCCGCCAATGATTCGAAGAACCAGTGGCGGCAGTAGTGCGAGGCACCGCCCACTCTCCCGGATGTCACCATTTCCTAGTTTTTTACACTCTGCGCATACGCAAAGCCTTCTGCACATGCGCACAGGGTGAAAAAGTGTGCTTGATGAGGGCGCGCGAACTGAGGGAGCGTGCGCAAACTGGTAGGGAAGGTAAGTAGATTTCATCGCTGGTTTGCCCCCCAGTGAAAAATTCTCAAGCGCTGAAGAGGATTTGATTTATCACAAAAGCCTTTGCTACGGCCTGATTCCCGCCTGGCTCTTTCCCCAGGTGGATTTTCTGATGGGTAGCCAGGCAGTCGCCCCGACTGAAGCTTTTCCCGCATTCAGGGCACAGGTAGGGTTTTACCCCCGTGTGAAGCCGCTGGTGCCGGATCAGGTCCGAGTTCTGACTGAAGCTTTTCTCGCACTCGGAGCACTTATACGGTTTCTCCCGGGTGTGGATCCGCTGATGCCTGACGAGACTCGAATGGGCGCTGAGGCTGAGGCCGCAGTCGGAGCAGCTGAAGGGCTTCTGGCCCGTGTGCTTCCTCAGGTGCATCTCCAAGATGGACTTACGAAGGAAAGTCTTACCACAGTTGGAGCAGTCGTAGAGCTTCTCCAGCCGATGGACTCTCTGGTGCGACGTAAGGTTCGCTTTGTGGCCGAAGCCCTTGCCGCAGTCCGAGCATTTATGGGGCAGTTCTCGACTATGGAGTCTTTGATGGAGAGGGATCCCCTTCCCAAAAGCTGAGTTTTTACTGGGTCTCTCCTCTGGGATAACAACGAGGCACCGGTTTTCCCTCTTCTTCTTCTGCTTTTCCTGAGGAACTGGCACCTCGTCCACCTCAGCGGTCCGATCCGACAGAGATTTATCCTTTTCTCCGGCCTGATCAACTTCCTGCATCTGTGAACCATCCGGATTCCAGGCGATTTCTCTCAGAGCTTCGCATCTAGCTCTTTCCAACTCTTTGTGCGTTTCACCTCCATCTTCCTTCTTGGAAACACCTTCTGGAGCAGGGAGAGAGACACCAAAATGAAATACACGTAGGTCTCGACTTACAACAGTTCATTTAGTGACTGTCAGAGGGGACGTCAGATTCACTTAACAACCATTTAACTAACTGAACAACTACAATGATTCCCTTACATACATAGACTCCTTAGAACTAAAAAGAGAACGGTCCTAGTAAATTGAATATTTCTGATTTAACATTTAGTGTTTCACCTTGTAACCTGAATGACGTTCAAAATGTGTATGTATGTACCATATTGTGTATGTATCACCATTAAATCAGAAATATTCAATTCACCAAGACCATTTTATATTTAATTCTAAGGAGACAATTCTGTATAGGCAAAATCCCTTTTTGATTCCTGACTCATTTGATTCATGGACACATCCAAAATTGTTTTTTTTTAAATTTTCCAATCTAATCAGCAGCCCTGTGATTTCTTGGCCGTCTTCCATCCGTGTAGCAACCCTTCTTAACTCCAAGCTACAAAGGCCAATCCCAAGACAAAAAAAATACAGGATTTTCAGAGCGATTGGAATAATCTCATTTTTTTCCTATTGTGAGCCTGTTTAGTTTTTCAAGTAGGCCCTGCTTTAAGAAAAGGAGTGATAAAGAAGGATTTTAACCCCAAAGAGTCTAGTGGAAACTCACAGGAATTTACCACACCTTTCCTGATTGACTAAACCAGTGATGGCGAACCTTTTTTTCCTCGGGTGCCGAAATAGTGCGCGCCTGCGCTATCGCACGCGCGTGTGTGCCCACACCCATAATTCAAAGCCCCCCACTTGCCTCACCCCGCTACGCATGCGTGTGTGACACCCCCCCTCCCCCGTTTCCCGACTTCCAGTGGGCCCAGTAGGCCCATTTTTTGCCCTCCCCAGGCTCCAGAGGCTTTCTTAGAGCTTGGGGAGGGCGAAAACCCTCCCCCTGCCACCCTGGAGGCCCTCCGGAGGCCAAAATCGCCCTCTCAGAGTCTCCGCGTGAGCCAAAAATCAGCTGGCATGCACGTACATGCACACTGGAGCTGAGCTAGGGCAACGGCTCACATACCGGCAGATATGGCTCCGCGTGCCACCTGTGGCACCCGTGCCATAGGTTTGCCATCACTGGACTAAACCCAATTCAGATTTTCTTAGCTAAATTAAACATTGATCCTGGCTGTGAATGACTAATAAACCTATCTTCCGTGAATCAGTCTAATCCAGGGGTGGATTCTAACTTAACCTCGCTGCTGGTTCGCTTCCTCCCATGCTGCGTGGCTATGCCTCGTGGGCGCGCGTGCGCTTTGCGCGTGGGCGCAGTGCCGAAAAATTCCCCCAAAATAAAATAAATAAAAATTTAAAAAGTCAAAAACAAGATGGCGATGCATGCGCAGTGCCGGAAACTCGGCTTCTGTGCATGCTCAGAAGAAAAAAAAATATTCAAAAAAATATTCAAAAAAATTCAAAAAAAAGATGGCGGCGCCCATAGACCGGCACTGACCGAACCAGTTCCGTGACGTCATCGTGACATCATCAGCGGGTCGTTACCAGTTCGGGCAAACCGGTCTGAACCGGGAGGAACCCACCTCTGGTCTAATCTCATTTTATAACATTTTGTATCTTGGAGAGTATCATAATACCTGTGGCAGTGTATAACAAAGTGCTTTATTATTTTTCTACCATCCTATTTTGGTCTGCATTTAATCTGCCACATGGCTTCTTGCATAACAATGAGATTTCAAATTATGACAGGTTACAAAATCTATAATTTTACATACATATTCAGGGGCATCGGACTCTAACATGAGAGAAACCCCCAACTCACTTTTTTTAATCTCAGAGCAACTCAAAATTGTTAAAGAAGGGAGATGTCCATTTCAGAGGTGGGATTCAATTTTTTTTACTACTGGTTCTGTGGGCGTGGCTTGGTGAGCATGGCTTGGTGGGTGTGCCAGTGGAAGGATACTGCAAAATCCCCATTTCCTCCCCACTCCAGGGGAAGGATACTGCAAAATCTCCATTCCCTCTCCACTCCAGGGGAAGGATACTGCAAAATCTCCATTCCCTCTCCACTCCAGGGGAAGGATACTGCAAAATCTCCATTCCCTCTCCACTCCAGGGGAAGGATACTGCAAAATCTCCATTCCCTCTCCACTCCAGGGGAAGGATACTGCAAAATCTCCATTCCCTCTCCACTCCAGGGGAAGGATACTGCAAAATCTCCATTCCCTCTCCACTCCAGGGGAAGGATACTGCAAAATCCCCATTTCCTCCCGATCAGCTTGGACTCGGGAGGCAGCGAATAGATGGGGGCGGGGCCAGCCAGAGGTGGTATTTGCCGGTTCTCCGAACTACTCAAAATTTCAGCTACCGGTTCTCCGAACTACTCGAAATTTCCGTTACCGGTTCTCCAGAACTGGTCAGAACCTGCTGAATCCCACCTCTGGTCCATTTACCTGGAGGTGTTCCTTCTTCTGAACTCTGAAAAAATGTCGTGTTTTGATCTCCCAACCAAGAGACATCACTTTGTGGTAACAGTGGACTTTCTGCAGCAGATGACAAAAAAGCAATAGAGATATATGAGTTAATTTCTAATGGTAGACAAGTATTTCAGTCCTTAAGAAGAAGACTCTGTTGACCTCACCTGTCCCGTTAATCTAAGCTCAGAATGGCCATCAAATAATGCCTATGAGCTACGGACACAAATACTGTTAATGATATGTCTATGGAGATTCTCAGTCATCCCAGGTCATGGTTATGTCCCAAAGGTGCTTTTTTTCAAGAGGCAACTGGACTTTCTGGTTTTTCTTTGAAGACGTTTCGCTTCTCATCCAAGAAGCTTCTTCAACTCTGACTGGATGGTGGGGAATGGAATCCAGTCAGAGCTGAAGAAGCTTCTTGGATGAGAAGCGAAATGTCTTCAAGGAAAAAACAGAAAGTCCAGTTGCCTCTTGAAAAAAACAGCACCTTTGGGACTACCGTTAACGATACTATCTCTTAGGAAACCTGTAGCAGCAGGCAACTGACTTTGCCAAAGAGCTAGACTAGATGACCTTTTGCGTCCCCACACAGTATCTCCATAATGGTTTGCTTGGAGGACCAGTGTATTCCTTGAAGTCTCAGGGACTCTCTCGTGAGACACAGATTCATTTTCTCTCAAAGGTGGCCTTGAGGCCGACACCCCGCTCTCCAGTTTATTCCACGTTAGCGTCTTACAACCAGCCCTCACGCTCATGACCATCGCAGCATTCCCAGAGTCATGTGATCAAAATCCAGTTTGCTTGACAACCAGTATGTATCTAGGATGGTTGCAGAGTCCGGGGATCACATGATCACCATTTGTGACCCCACACACCCACTTTTACGGTCTGCTTCTATTGGGAGGAGGTTTCGAAGTATTTCTACCAGGACTACCAGATTCTGTAACACTTTTGTTCCCTATGCCCTCCGTCTGGTAAACTCGCAAGATTCGTTTGGCTTGCCATGTACAAGTGTACATCCGAACTAGACTGTGTTGTTTCCCTCTGCAATATAATATATGTGGGTATGTCACAATGTGATTTTTTGATTGTCAGCTGTACTCACATGTCAGACTTTATGACCCAGAGATTTTTAATACAGCAAAGCAGTCACGTGAAGAGTGAACTGCGCATGTGCACATTCCATTCTATTCTCCATTACCTCTTCTTATGCTGTCCTTCGTTGGAGAAGGACCAATTCTTAGATTGTCAAGATGTAGTCATTAAGATTTATTGTTTTTGTATTCTTTTCTACTGAAATAAATATCTTGTTATTTAGACTTTTAATCGTGTTTTATTTTGTCAAGGATTAGTTTCCAAAGGAAAAGATTCATCACCTCTAAGATTCATTTTCTTATCCTAACAGGGTATATGCATAATTTTGTATTTATTTATTTATTCTGTCATGTATGTATGTAGTGTATATTGGAGATGATGACCCTTTGAGAGATGTGTGCGATGAAATTTCATTTTAATGTATGCCGATTAGGATACATTTAAAGTGACAATCTCAATTCCTGGCCAATAGATGGGGAAGAAATGGAGGCAGTGACAGAATTTATTTTTCTGGGCTCCAAGATCACCGCAGAAGGGGACTGCAGCCAAGAAATTAAAAAACGCTTGCTCCTGGGGAGGAAAGCTATGGCAAACTTAGACAGCATACTGAAAAGCAGAGACATCACCCTGCCAACAAAATTGCGTATAGTCAAGGCTACGGTTTTCCCAGTTGCAATGTATGGCTGTGAAAGTTGGACCATAAGGAAGGCTGAGCGCCAAAGAATTGAGGTCTTTGAACTGTGGTGCTGGAGAAGACTCCTGCGAGTCCCTTGGACTGCAAGGCGATCAAACCGGTCAGTCCTAGAGGAGATCAACCCTGACTGCTTTTCAGAAGGCCAGATCCTGAAGATGAAACTCAAATACTTTGGCCACCTGATGAGAAGGAAGGACTCACTGGAGACGAGCCTAATGCTGGGAACGATTGAGGGCAAAAGAAGAAGGGGACAGCAGAGAATGAAGTGGCTGGATGGAGTCACTGAAGCAGTAGGTGTAAGCTTAAATGGACTCCAGAGGATGGTAAGAGGACAGGAAGTCCTGGAGGAATGTTGTCCATGGGGTCACAATGGGTCGGAAATGACTTTGCAACTAACAACAACAACGAAGTGATAATAAAGTTAGTCTAAGTCTTGTGACCTTCCCAACCAGCTTCCAACAAGTAAAGTCAATGTGGTTAAGCCAGATTTGCTTAACCACCCACATGATTCACTTAATTGCAGTGATTTGTTTAACAACTGTAGCCAAAAATAAAACAAGGCATAATTCACTTAACAACTGGTTTGCTTGCTTGCTGGTCCGATTGTGGTCATAAATGGTGGGCAACCTGTAAAAGGGCGCCTTTCTGCAAGTTTGCTTTGGGGATGGGGAAAGCAAATGAGGTCACAGGAGAATTGCAAATACTATACCTCCAGAATGCTGAATCTGGGTGCAAATTAAATGGCCACCGTGGGGAACCCAGAGAAGGATCTTGGAGTCTTAGTAGACAACCAGTTAAATATGAGCTAACAGTGTGCAGTGGCAGCCAAAAAAGCCAATGCAATCCTAAATTGCATTAACAGAGGGATACAATCTAGATCAAGTGAGATTCTAATACCATTCTATAAGGCCTTAGTTAGACCACACTTAGACTACTGCATCCAGTTTTGGTCACCACACTATAAAAAGATGTTGAGACTCTAGAAAGAGTGCAGAGAAGAGCAACAAAGAAGATTAGGGGACTGGAGGCTGAAACATATGAAGAACGGTTACAGGAATTGGGCATGGCTAGTCTAGTGAAGAGAAGGACCAGGGGAGACATGATAGCAGTCTTCCAATATTTGAGGGGCTGCCACAGAGAGGAGGGGGTCAGGCTATTTTCCAAAGCACCTGAAAGCCAGATAAGGAATAATGGATGGAAACTGAACAAGGAGAGATTCAACCTGGAAATAAGGAGATTTTTTTTCTGACAGTGAGAGAACAATCAACCAATGGAACAGCTTTTGCCTTCGGAAGTTGTGGAAGCTTCATCACTGGGAGCTTTCAAGAAGAGACTGGACTGTCATCTGTCAGAAATGGTGTAGGGTCTCCTGCTTGGGCAGGGGATTGGACTAGATGACCTACAAGGTCCCTTCCAAATCTGTTAATCTGTTAAGGCCCAGCTACTACAGAATATCAAGAAGCTGAATCAGACCACGGAATCATAGAACCACGGAGTTAGAAGAGACCACTAGGATCATCTGTCCAGTGCTTTGTAATGTCCAGAAAAACCAGATAAACCATCCTCCGCAGGTGGCTGTTTATCTGGTCCTTAAAATATTTCAAAGCAAGAGAACACAACCTCTGTAAGATTTGTACACATCCTATTGCCAGGAAGTTTTCCTTTACATTTTGAAGCGTTCTTGGGAGCTACAACCTATGACTATTATTGCCGGTCCTTGTTGGAAAACAGAGGCAGTTGATGTTCAGATGAAAGCATCTTGGGCAGACGGCTGTCTGAATTTCTCTCCTCCACCATTTCTGTTTTCCCAAGAATCCTGGTCATTTTCAGGAAAAGAGAAGTTTTCCCCGGCTTTCTTATGGGAGAGAAGGAATCACAGAGCGACAACGACCCTCCATAGATCGGAGGACTGGGATACAAACAGCATCCTCCTTACCTAACCAAGTGGCCTGTCCATCACTGCCTTCTAATGTTGATTCGACATAGAGGGATCTCTGTGCGGGCTCAGCCGGAGTCCAGGAGAAAACAGCCCGGGCTTCCTCCAAGATGCCCTATGAGATCCCAAAAAATAAAAAAGAAATAAAGTCACAGATGGCGTTAATGTCAGAGTTTGTTGCAGAAAATTAAATCCAGAAAGCACACACAGACAGACTGATGCAGCAGGATTCGTTTAAATAAGAAACTTCTTTATATGCAAGAATATATATATACAATACTAATATAGATTTTTCTTCAAGCAGTTACAAGCAAACGCACAGGCAGGAGAGAACAGTTGGCTTCATTTCAGAGTTCAGAGTGGACTGAGCCACGCCCAGCCTTCTAGCTTCAGTTTCGATTCTCTGCACAGACTCAGATGTGTTTAGCTCCCATTGGCTGACTTAGTTGCTATGCCTATTCATTGGCTGACCTTGTCGTCATCGGCTCTCCCAGTTCATGAAAATTCTAACAGTTAAATAGTACAATCCGATCCTTTTCCCTGCTTGATGCTTGGAACTCCACCAAACCAGAAACTAGAGTGGAGGTGTTTGCTGAACCCTAAAGATCTTCTTTGGAAGATCAAGTGAAATTCTGCAAAAGCTTAGTTCAGTGATGACGAACCTTTTTTTCCTCGGGTGCCAAAATAGTGCGCACGTGCGCTATCGCGCACCTGTGCGTGCCCACACCCATAATTTAAAGCCCCACACTCACCTCACCCCCTGCGCATGCATGCATGACACCCCCCCACTCCCCCATTTCCCGACTTCCAGTGGGCCCGGTAGGCCCGTTTTTTGCCCTCCCCAGGCTCCAGAGGCTTTCTTGGAGCTTGGAGTGGGCGAAAACGTTCTCCCCTGCCACCCCGGAGGCCCTCCGGAGGCCAAAATTGCCCTCCCAGAGCCTCCGCGTGAGTCAAAAATCAGCTGGCGGGTACACACATGCGCACTGGAGCTGAGCTAGGGCAACGGCTCGCGTGCCGGCAGATATGGCTCCGCGTGCCACCTGTGGCACCCGTGCCATAGGTTCGCCATCACTGGCTTAGTTCATGGATCTGTCTACTAAGGCTGTGCAATTCCAGGAAAAGACACATCTCCTTTAACGGGTCGTGGATACCGTATTTTTCCATGTATAAGACGCCCCCATGTATAGAATGCCCTCCCCCAACTTTTCTTACCCCAAATTCAGAAATCAATATTTTAAACATGAAATAGAAGACATTTATTTTGCAGAGTAAGACATTCGCTTACCGGTACCGGTATTTATTTATTTTTTGCTTTCTGACATTTTTATGGGTTTAGAATGCTCCGACATTACCGCTCCCTGTCGCATCTGGGCACTGGCTACACGCTCTCCGCAGCATTAAGGCTCATGATTGGAGGAAACCTGTTAAGCTTGTCTCTGCAATCGGAAGTTTCACTCGTGAGGCTAGTTTGCAGAGATAAGGTATCGGCAGTTTCGTAACTGCGGTTCTCCTCTTCCTCCACCCACCCACCCCGGTATAATATGCCCCTCCATTTTTAGGTAAATATTTTTAAGAAAATGTATCATCTTATACATGGAAAAATACGGTAAATGGTTGTGTAACAATTTTCACATCTGAAAAGCACTGCTGAGTCCTTCAGTGCAGGGCAGGGGTCAGTATGAGGGTGGAGGGCTTAATATATACAGGTGGTCCTCATTTACCAAAAGGAATCATGATTAGCAACTCCATTGCTAAGCGACAGGCTGGTAAAGTGAAAAATCACATGACTGCATCCAACTTATGAGGACGGTTCTCAGTTCAGTCTATGGTCATTAAGCAAATCACCTATGGTTATTAAGCGCAATGTGAAGAACGTGGCTTGTGACTTCCTCTTGGCTTCCCCATTAACTTTGCTTGTGGGAACCGAAGAGGGAAGGTTATAAATGTCAACCATCTGACTGTGGGATAACGTGAGCTTTGTAAATATGTGCTGGTTGCCAAGTAACAGCATTGTGATCACATGACCATGGGAACAGTAAAAAAAAGCTACACCAATTGTAAGATTCCTTATTCAGCATTGCTGTAGCTTTGGAAGTCTCCGAATAAGCGGTCAGTAAGGGAGGATTAGATGTACAAACCAGGGGTGGGTTCCATTTACCTTCGCCACCGGTTCGCATTGCGACGTTTCACGCGCGTCCCCTTGTGCAATTCTGTTTCCGCGCATGCTCAGTAGCTATAATCAGCCCGAAACACAGCTGAGGAGCTGATCAGCTGTGCTTCAGGCGAAGGAATAAAGGTAAGTATAAACCCGGGGGCGGGTGGGAGGTCCCTTTTTCAAGCAGCAGCAGAGGAAAAACTTCATCATAATAAAAAATTTGGAAAAAAATTCAAAAAAAAAAAAGATGGCGGTGCCCATGGACCGGCACTAACCGAACCGGATCCGTGACACCATCGGGACATCACCAGCGGGTCGCTACCCGTTCAGGTGATCCGGTCCGAACCGGGAGGAACCCACCCATGGTACAAACAACCCTTTGGGATTTTAATCAGTCAGGATGTCTATGGAGATTCTCAGTCATCCAAGTCATGGTTGTCCCAAAGGTGTTTTTTCCAGGGGTGGGTTCCAACTTACCTCACTGCCAGTTCGCTTCCTCCTGCACTGCGTAGCTGCGCCTCGTGCGTGCATATGCAGTGCAAAAATCTTCAGAAAAAAAACCGAAAACAAAATGGCAACCGTATGCACAGTGCACAAAATTCAGCTTCTGCGCATGCGCAGAAGAAAAAATAAATAAATAAATAATTCAGGGGGGGGAAGATGGCAGCGCCCACAGACCGGCACCGACCAATCCGGTTCCATGACGTCATCAGCAGGCCGCTACCGGTTTGGTCGAACCGGTCCGAACCGGGAGGAACCCACCCCTGTGTTTTTTCAAAGGGCAGCTGGGCTTTCTTGTTTTTCCCTGAAGATGTTTCACTTCTTATCCAAGAAGCTTCTTCAGTTCTGACAGGATGGATGAGAAGCGAAACGTCTTCAAGGAAAAAAAAGGAAGTCCAGTTGCCTTTAGAAAAAGCATCTTTGGGACATCAGTCAGGATAGGAATTTGGCACCCTCCAGATGTGGGACATCCGCTGTCATCAATCACACTCCCTCCCTCCCTCTCCAATTTATATGACTGCCTATCTTTATCTGGTTGGCAAAAGATAAAAACATTAAACCAATTACATCAAATTCACTGAGGCTCAGTAAAATCAGGATGCCATTAATCACATCATAAACCCATATCAGACCCCCCAATACTAGCATTCCTAACTCCAGTATTTGGGAGCAAAAGCCAGAATGTCCTGGCCAGGAGTCAAGGATGGCGGGAGAAGTAATCCAACACATCAGAAAGACCACAAGTTGTCCATGTTTATTACAGACTTGCAGGGCCTGCAGTCAGAATCTCATTCATGGTGGTTCCAAATTATAAGTAATCCTTGTTTAGTCACTGTCTTGTTTAGTGACTGTTTGCAGTCTAAAAAAATTTTTATGACCAATTCTTGCACTGATCACCTTCACAGGTCTATCAAAGAAAGGAAAGCTAAAATCGGATTGCAATCACACTTGTGGTTTCATTTAGTGACTGCTACATTTAACAACCAAGTCTCCAGTTGGTAAATGAGGACTATTATTCAATCTGCATTTGATGCTGATGAAAAGATGGCCTGGTTCAAGACTTTAAATGACTATATTTTTAAATATACCAATACATAAACAACACCGCCACTTGGTTTGCTCTACTACTGAGTGCATTAATAGAAAATGCAAACTCTTGTCCTGTTTCAAAGCCGAAGCATCTCTTTGCAGACCCCACAGTTTTGGGGAAGAGCACAGCCCACAGGTCAAACTCACCTGCTTTTCCTTCCTCCGAGCCTCTCGCTGCCTCGAGAGGAAATCCTCCACCAGGGCCACAGCCTCGGCACAGGTCTCCATGCTGCATTCACACACCCAGCTCTGCATTTCTGGGGGAAGGATAGCCAGAAATTGTTCCAAGACCAGCAATTCCACTATCTGCTCTTTGCTGTTCTTCTCCGTCTTCAGCCACTGACGGCAGAGGTCCCGCAGCTGGGCATAGACTGCTCTTGGCCCGTCGGCCTGCCAGTAGCCAAACTGCCGGAAGCGCCGGCGAATCTTCTCTCTGCTCAGAGCATCCCCTCGCAAGATGGCCGCCTTCACTTTCCCATAATCCTCTCGGTCTTCAGCTTCCAGCTTATCGAAGGCCTGCCTGGCTTCTCCACTGAGGGCGGGCAAGAGCCAGGCTACCCATTGCTCCCTGGGCCAGTGACAGGCCTCAGCCACTTGCTCAAAAGAGGCCAGGAAGGTCTTGGCATCTTCCCACAAGGAAGGGTTCTCTGGGAAATGGGTCATTCCCGAGCCCGAGTGAGAAGACTCCGTTGTCCTCAAAAATGTCTTCCATTGGACTTCCCAGTGCTGTGTTTGACCCTCTTCTGATTCTCCCTTCACCTGAGGTAGGATGGCCTGTCCGCAGGATCTTCCCGTATCTCCATCCAGAGACTTGCCTCGTCCTCTGAAGTCCACTCTGGTCTTGCAATCTACAATGACCCCGTGAAGGATTTCTCCGGCTGGTTTAGACGGCTCTCCGGGCAGACAACCAAGAGTTCCTTCTTCTTCCATTTTCATCCTTGGAGAATCTTCACCAAGATGGTGCCTCAGGGCAGAACATTCAGAGACAAAGGACAACAACCTGGGAGGGACACGAGGAGAATCCCAAAAAAGTTTGGCACAACGATTAAAAATAAAAGATTTGCATTTTGTTGGCAAAATTATAAAGCTGTATTATTAAATTTACAGAGCCTATTATAGCAATAGCACTTTTCTTATATACCGCTTCATAGTGCTTTACAGCACTCTCTAAGCGGTTTACAGAGGTCAGCATATTGCCCCCAACAATCTGGGTCCTCATTTTACCGACCTCGACCTCGGAAGGATGGAAGGCTGAGTCAACCTTGAGCCTAGTGAGATTTGAACAGCTGAACTGTTGAACTGGCAGTCAGCCTGCAATGGCTGCATTTAACCACTGCACCACTTCAGCTCTCTATTAAAAAACTATGCATAGTTATTCAAAGAACCCCGTCCTCCTCCTTGCTTCAAACATGAAATTAGGTGTCGCATGTGCAAATTGAAAAGTGGCCACAATGAAAATTAATGTGCTTATTCATAATTTGCAAAGACACTGCTTCTCATCACCTGCTACCGGGCTGGATATATCTGCAAAGACAGGAAGAGACAGGTTTTGCTCTCCAGATACCGTTCAACCTTGGGAATTTAAAGAAGTTTGGATTTCAACTCCCAGAATTCCCCAGCCATTCTGCACATGCATGTCATGATTGAGGAATTCTGGGAGTTGAAGTCCACCCAGTTTAAACTTTCCAAGATTGAGAAACGCCGGCCTCAAACACTGTTTCCAGCCGAGCCGAAGCTTGTGAAATTTACACAGTGAGCAAGACAAAGAAGATGCTTTTGCATGATGGATTTGGAGATGATTAAGACCAGCACCACGGATTGCAAGAACAGCCCATCAGTCTTAATTTCAAAGGAAGCAGGGAGTCACATATTTTGGACATGTCAACCAAGCAGATGTCAGATCAAACACAGACCCCAACCCAATTGGGGCCATAGTTGATTGAGGGTGGAAGGAGAGGAAGCCATGGTGGACAGCTAGAAATGGGATTATATATATATATATATATATATATATATATATATATATATATATATATATATATATATATATATATATATATATATATATATATATATATATATATATATATATATATATATATATATATATATATATATATATATATATATATATATATATATATAATATATAAATATATATAAATTGGATGGGTTGGTTTGTGTTTGTTCTGACATCTGCTTGATTGACATGTCCAAAATACGTGATTCCCTGCTGCCTTTGAACTAACATTGATTGGCTGTTTTTGCGATGGGGTGCTTGTCCTAATCATCTCCAAATCCTGTGTGTGTGTGTGTGTGTGTGTGTGTGTGTGTGTGTGTGTGTGTGTGTGTGTGTGTGTTTACACACACACACACCTAATTTGCACTCCACTT